>LZPO01118016.1:16376-27276 GCA_001675575.1 Neotoma lepida
GACAGACAGACAGATAGATAGATAGAGATAGGCAGGTGGGATAAGAGATGATGAACTGACTCCTAGAAGGTGGGAAGAGACAGGATCAATTGAAATTGAAGCTCACAAGAGCATAAAGGTGTTCTTCCAACACAGCAGAGCAATACAGAGAAGGCGAGTGAGCTAGGGGATGAAGGTCAAAGCAAAGCCAAGTAAGTCCACATATGCACTGTAGTCTGTTTCCTTTGTGAGGTGAGAGGTTTCATTCCTGCTGAAAGGAAGAAGCAGGGGAAAGTGGACTTGGAGGGAAGAAGTGAAATATGGCCAAGACTGGAAGCAGACCATATGAGGCAAAAGAGGGGAAGCCAGCGTGGGGNTGGGGGTCACATCAGANAGCTGGGACAAAGGCTACTTGGTTAATCAAGTAAAGTGGATGGGAGCAGGTGTTGGTCTACTACGGTTCTTTCTTCTAGAGTGTCATGGCATGCATCAAGTGTCTAACACAGGCATGACAGACAGACAGACAGACAGTAACACACCTCCAGCCCCCAGGGTGATTGCTTTCCTTTCATTCCCTTCCAAATCCTCCAGCCTGCTAGGTTTTAGCAAGAATGTCTGCAGTAAAACTTCCTACCTGGAATCCCGAAGAAAGACTCAACATACAGATATTCAAGAGCTAAAGTTTCAGTGGGGCTGGCACCAGGAGTGGGTCACTTGTTACTATTCACACATGTCCTTCATGTAACGTGCTCACAAAATGTCAGCTGTGGATTGTTCCACTGGGTGAGTCTGTGAATGAATATTATTTTTACAAAACCCTTTCTGAGTATTGGCTTTTTATAAAGCATAAAGTTTACCCAGGGGGCCATCCATAACAGCAGTTAAACAGAGCACTCCAATCCATTGCATTTCTAGGGTCTTAAGACATGGAAATCCTTTAAGTACCTTTACTCTGCTTCCCGGGAGCTATCTTTCAAAGTTTAAATTGTTTATTTTTCAGTTTCCTAACTTCCTAAATTCCATTTATAAATCAAAGTAGCTTTTGAGCAATTTGATGGGAATGAAATGGATTAAGAAAGAACAAACATCAAATAATATGTATTTGGTCATTTGACGTTATTGGATTTTTCTTTCTCTCTTTCTTTCTTTTTTTACAAGGATGTTCTGTCTGAGCCACATCTGATCATTTCACTTTGTCCTGGTGACCAGGACAGCAAAAATAATAGCTTTGGTTCTTTTAGAATTAACAACTTATAATTCTTTTATTACTGCGACAACTTCTACTTTTTAGATCAAGGCTAACAAATATCTAGAGTTCTTTCTAGAAAAACTTCTCCTTGGTAAACACTCAACTCCAAGCTGTGGAACACACATTGAGTAGTTCACAGCTTGCATCTTAGAAGAATGTTTATTCTCCCAGTAGGACTAAGAGCACATAGCACTGAAAGGCTCGCAGAAATCATTTCATACAGCTGTCTTCATTGTTGACTTCGCTCTTCCTTTTTCCTCCTTCTGTGCTGGGTACCCAGCTAAAGGCCTCACACNTGCCAGCAAAGAACTCTAGCCAGCCCAGTTATACCCCAAATCCCTAAAATTGGTTTTCAAACCATGTGTGATGAATTAATTTTCTAATCTCCTCACTTTTAACAGAGGCAATAAAATATGGCAGCCTTCCAAACTGATTGCAAGTTTCTAAACACAATGGATATNCTTATCTATGTTTTTATCAGCGATCAGCGGCAGGGTGTTGACCAGTGGGTTCCCTGGCTCCCTGTTGACTTTGCAAATGGGGCCAATGCTTGTTCATATATCCCATTCTTCAGGTAAGGCAGCGGTGTGCACAGAAGAAAACATGGAACACGGTTAGTCTCATAGTAGGACAGCTAGGTTAGAAGCCAAAACTACAAATGCCACCTTCAACTACTGCAGCACCTCACATTCACTCACACAGACTCTGAAGTGAACTGCCCTTGAGGGGGACCCCTCTGTCCCAGGTCAGGTTCCCTGTACAGTTACCCATGAAAACAGGCATTTCAGCGTACTGGATCTCTTCACTTTACATGTAATATGGCAAACATTATTGATCTTAAGTTGCTGCAAACACATTGGTAATTACATTGCTACTTGCCTCACAATGACACTCACTGATTTGAGTGCTACACTGTATGTGTTAAAAGCAGGTAAAGGCCTTGTTTGCTTTGTCTACTACTGTGTGCCAATGTCTAGTACAGTGCCTGGCTTCTAGTAAATTGGCAGTGTAAATGTTCTTTGAAAGACCTAATGAGTGGAGAAGTAGCAGTCTAGGGCCACCTTNAGGCATCTTGGAAAGNTGGCCACATGCCTAGAGCTCTGGTCCTGAGGAAAATAAGAGAAATGCTGTAGAGCTAAGGTTAGACCCATGTGCTGCTGGGCAGCTTTTGGAATTTCCTGTAGGGCATCTCAGCAAATCAAGTCTTGCAACTTCTCCAGGCTCCTTGCATGAAGGCCTTTGCTAATACAGCAGGAGAAAAGTTCTTCCCTCCTTCCTTTCTTCCTTCTCCTCTTGCTGTATTTATCTAACACTGTGTGAGAGAATGTACACAGATATAATCTGGCAGGATTTCTTCCTAGAAAAAGCTCATAATCTAGTTAGAGATAAGTATACTGAGCAGTAAGTGAGAGAATTCTGCAGTACTAAGCAGGGAGACAACATGAGCTGCAGGACGCTCAACCTTAATTGTTTTTGTTTTTTTTGGTTTTTTTTTTTTATTTTTGGAGGGGCGATGATTTTTAGACAGGGTTTCTCAGTGTAGCCTTGGCTGTCCTGGAACTCACTCTGTAGACCAGGCTGGCCTCGAACTCACAGAGATCCATCTGCCTCTGCCTCCCAAGTGCTGAGATTAAAGGTGTGTGCCACAACCCCCGGGCTCCTCAACCTTAATTTTAAGCCCCTCACAATTAGATGGTCCCTCACTTGCCCAGGCTTCCTCTGCGTGCAATAGAAAATCTCCTACTCCACACCACCTCCCAATGATAATGCTCATTTCTGACTCTGAGCCTGAGCCTTCTGTCTCTGTTGGTTTAGCAAGGTCTCACTATGTAACATGAATTGCTAAATGGTCTTATTAATAGAAAACCCAGAGCCAGATATTGGGGTGAAAGCTGAAAGATCAGAGAAACAGAACAAGCCACAGCCAGCTTCACCTTACCAACTCCTCAGCCTCTGGATCAGACTTCCTGTTTATTCACGCTTTTTATACATACCTTTCTGTGCCCTGCCATCTTACTTCCTTTCCAGTGCTGGGATTAAAGGCATGTATGCTTCCCAAATACTTGGTAGCAAAGTGCTGGGATTAAAGGCGTGTGCCACTACACCTGGCTCTGTTTCCAGCAAGGTCTTGAACTCACAGAGATCCAGATGGATCTCTGCCTCCTGAGTGATAGGATTAAGGGTGTGTGCCACCACTGTCTTGCCTCTATGTCTAATCTAGTGGCTGGCTCTGTCCTCTGACCCCTCAGATAAGTTTATTAGGGTACACAATATATTGGGGTACACAATATATCACCACATCACTGTGCCAGCCTATAGAGGAGACACTAACACAAGAGGCTTCTGATTATCTATTGCTCTGATTATCTGTGTCACACAGGTATATACTGGGTACTGAAGATCAGGTCTCCTAGAATGACTATAAGNTCTTTAAAGGAAGAGACTGTGGTGGGCGCATGTTTGGTGTCTCCACAGTGCTCCAGTCTAAGGATGGGAATGCTGGTGGAAATACATTGTGAAGTCAAAACATATTGGTCAAGTTACTGAGTCNACCTCCTCCATCTGGCACATGAGGAAGCAAAGTCTGGACCAAACTCAACTGGGTGAAACTGAAAAACACCCATACCTTATCTCAGAGGTGGNTATGTTTAAAGCTGTAAGCCAAAGAGTTTTCCAAGGCTTAGTTTGCCTTTTATGAAACCAGGGCATACAAGATGACTGGAGATGGTGGAAGACATATAATTACTAGGGACAGCAATATGACGGACAGGCATAGTGGTGCTGGGTGAATCGCTTTGTATCTCTGGGCCTCAGCTTCCTTATCTGCAAAACAAGGGTGGAGGGCCTATTTTCCCAAGACTCCNGACTCTAAACACCCAGGTGCCTCTTAGAAACCATGGTACCTCCCAGGTTCCCCAGGTCAATGTCTTTTGGAGAAANGGCCACTGGTTTCCTGTGAGCATCAGGAAGGAAAGGGCCTTACTCCTCCAGCAGGCCCATCAATCATCTCAGTCCACGGGATGTTTAATACATTTAATAGTCATTTTGACATAAGGAATTGTTTTCTTAAAGCTAGAACTGGCTGTAAAACCTCAAGTGATCTTTTATGACTTCCATATAATAAAATCATTTAGCAATTAGTGATTAATGGCATACAACAGCANGTTTCTCCATGACTACCTCCCGGGCTGCTGCTTCTCTGTGGTTTCACTCACTTCCCAGTTCAAAAATCATGTCCTCAGGTGACAAACCTCTTTATAGAAGCAAGGTGGGTTTCTGAGCCTAAAGGACTGTCACTTCCATCAAAAAGTGCCTCAAGGGGGCCTGGCACGGTGGTGGGGATGAGTGAAAGATCTTAAGTACAAGTACAATCTGAGGNGCGGAGGAGAGTAAAAACAAGACCACGGGCTTCCTGGACGCCTTCAGTGATGTTCCAGCAAGAGAAGAACGCAGTTTTGACTGCCTAAGCTTTTGTTCTTTCTAGAACAACATTCGCTCTTGCTGGGGAGGGCATACAAACCCTGTCAGCTTGTCAGCCTCTGTCCCCTCCTGCCATTATCTTCCTGTCCATCACTGCTTTCTGCCTCTGATCTCTCATGGAGGACGCTACACATTGGTCTGGCCAATGCACCCACAAACACCAGATGACTAAAACTGACAACAAAACCTTTGAAGTAAAAAAGACCAGCCCACTATTTTCCACTTCACAAGCCAGTCCTTCTATTTTCTATAAAAAAATAGAAAGGCCATCTTATATTTTATACAATATAAAATTGTTATTTTATATAACACCACAACCCTGCAGGATAAGTTATCATTGCCATCTCCATTTTATAAATGAAGAAACAGAGGCCGTGGGTGCCCAAGCTCACCCAGCAATACAACAATTATTCAAACCTGGACAAACAGTGCCCAGCCCCATTCATTGGGCCACTACATCATTCTGCATGCCTGTGGGGTGGGGGGCGGGATGGTGACAGTAATGTCTTTAATGGAATTAGCAAATTGTTTAATACAATATAAACCTTTGGTAAGTATCTCATCACCCTGTGCTGCAGGCATTCACTGCTCAGGGTTGATATGAGGATGTATGATCGGACTCTGAGACTTTTCTGCTGTGGCTGGATGCCACTCACTCAGTAAAGTCACTCTTCCCCCTGGTGGTTTCTCACATTGTATTGCCAGGCTGTGTGGAAATATAAAGACCTAAGCCCTTAGTTCAAGGCCAGATGTCTCTGGAGGACTACTCCAGGATGAGCTTCCTTGGGGTCCACTGCTATACCTTCAAAAGAGCCCATTTTTCCTTCTATGCAGTGCTGCTCCCCTTGGCCCTCAAATTTACAGTCATTCCCTGAGGCCCTCAGTAAATCCCTTGTACATACTACTTTCTATTCCAAAGTCTATTTGCCAACAGAGCAGCACTACAGTACTGCCTCCATCCCCCAAAATACACAGAGAAAAATCCACTCAGGGAACTTTCTTCAGTGCATTCTTAAACTGGAGAAAATTACACCTCAGTCCAGAGCTCACTTTCCAAGAGCTGTGTAAACAGCATGCTGAGTTTGAGTCTTTGTTTAAAAATTTTATCTTGTAAAGTCCATGTAAATCTGTGGTCACCTCGGCTTGCTACTTAATTCCCAGGAGAACTCAAGTGTCTAAATTTTACCCATTGTAGGAAACAACACTCTGGGATCAGAGGAGAAATTGAACTCATTTTCTGGAAGAAGATATCCTTGGACATTTTTAATTGCAGAGCACATTTTCTAGAATTCCTTGGAGTGCCAGTTTCTCTTTCTGGAATCCGTTACCCTGCTGTTCCCAACTCTTCCTTCTGAGATTTGCCTTTCCTTTTGCTATAAGAATGAATTTCTGAAAAAGGTCAGTCCTGAGCATGGTCCATGCTCGAGCAGAAAACCCGTCAGTGGTCCACACCTTAATGGGAACATCTTCAGTCTGGCATTGAAAACTCCAGGGCTACCACTTTAAACTTTCCCAACCTTATCAGTTTACTCCATGGCGTTCTCCTTCCCTAGTAATTCACTCGGAACTTCCTAATAGGCTGACAAGCTAACAGCTTCCTGAATTCATGGCATGCAATCCCTTTCTGAGGCTCTCCCTCTTCCTCTGCTTGAAATGCCTATCACTCCCCATCCCATCAGAGAACCCACAAGCACACAGAAATGCCTACAACTCCCCATCCCATCAGAGAACCCACAAGCACCCACAGATTCTGCCCCTTGAAACCCAACCTGTCTTTCAAGTCTCCCATTAAACACCAGCTCTGCCTAACTACCATTTTAATGCTACCTTCCCTGGCCCCACTTTCTCAAGCTGTACCTTGTTCCAAAAGCTGATCATCCTTTCTCTCCAAGATCTGTCCACTTGTCTCAACTTCTCTGTCTACCATATCATCGCTATAGTTTTTGCTGCATAATAAATCACTCAATTATGCAGTGGTTTCAGGCAACCATTAGTGATTTTGCTGTCTATCGTATCAAAGAGCCAGCTGAGGGGTTGGCTTCTTTAGACTGAGCATGATGGGGTGCTCTGCNCCATTCCCTGAGTGAAGAAGAGCTTGACCTTCACAGTGGTAAAACCTTAATTATGCTCCATGGGTTTACTACGGAGCCTCAAACAAGGCAGCCACAGCTACAATGGTCCAGACAAGAGAGACAAGCTCGACTCTCACANTTACTGAACTTACCCAAAGAAAGTCACATGGATGAATCCTAAGCTGAGGGATAAAGGAAGTTACTGTTGAATTTTCTTTACTCTTACTCTTTGAGGGGCCTGCCACCCAGCTCCCAGATAGAGAGACTTTTTATCTACTCTTTACTCTTTAGGGGGCCTGATACCCAGCTCCCAAATAATCACAGAAAGACTTATTCTTTCTTATGAATGCTCAGCCTTAGCTTGGCTTATTTCTAGCCAGCTTTTCTTAAATTATCCCATCTATCTTTTGCCTCTGGGCTTTTATTTTTTGCTATTCTATATACCTTTCTTTATTTCTTACTCCATGGCTTGCTATGTAGGTGGGTGGCTGGCCCCTGGTGTCCTCTCTCCTTCTCCTTCTCTTGATCCTTATGTTCTTCTTCTTCTATTTATTTTCTCTGCATGCCAGCCCCACCTATTTCTCTCTCCTACCTAGCTATTGGCCATTCAGCTCTTTAGTAGAACAATCACATGTTTTAGACAGGCAAAATAACACAGCTTCACAGAGTTAAATAAATACAACATGAAAGAATGCAACACTTCTTTGCTAAATTGAACAAATATTACACAGCATAAATGAATATAACACATCTTTAACTAATATTCCACAACAGGAAGTGACTACTGTACACAGGGGGAAGACATCATAAAGTTACATGGCAATGGGCTTGATAACTTCAAAGTGAGTTGGAGACTGGAGCATGAAACCATCTACAAGATNTTTTGTCTTATATTTCTATGTATGTATGCACTTATCAGGGTGGGAGCTCAAAAAATGATTCTTAAATGGAATTCCTTGGTAACTACATCTAAACATCAAGATGAAATCAATAACCTTATTCATGCTATGGGGTTCAAAACAACTACAGATTTCCTTTTAATAATGACTTACATTTTATTGATGCAAGGCATTTTAATAATCCTCTGAAACTTTCAGAGCACACTTACACATGTTATCTCATTTGGCAGGAGTACATGCAATTTTTTAAACTGCCTGGAGGTGAGAATGTCTTTATTGGCTAGAGAAAAAAAAAAGTCTTTCATTATAGATTTCAGGAGCTTCCAGAAAGAAAGGGAATTATAGTCATGGGAAACTAGTCTGCACTAGGCAAACAGGAACACCTGACAGATCTGTCTTCCTTGTTTTCAAAATGACCTTCTAGCCAGCTTCTCTGGTTGTCCAAATTAAATCTGCTAAGGAACGAGACCTCAATTCCTGAAGCCCATTGTCTAATCATCTAGAATTGGAATGCCTGGGTAGGACTCCATAATCTGCACTTCCACAGGCAATTCAGGTCAATATACCACAAGTTCTCCCTTGAACACCATTGATAAGCAAGGTAGTTGGTGACTATTGAAGGGATAGAAGAGATTTCTACCACCATCACATGACAAAAGATCAACAACCAGGCTTACAAAGGATAAGAGATTCTCAGGATGAGAGCAGAGGACTGGGCGTCTGANAGCTTCCAACCTGGCCTGGGAAGCTTCCAAAGGGGCTTCAGAAAGTCAGAGGAATCTCTGAGTATCCAAATGACATAAGTGAAATGATAAGAAACCTTGGCACTTAATCAAGTTCCTTTTTGCTACACTCAGGGGCCATGGATTTGAGTTGCTAATTTGTGTTCCTCTCAGTTCTGGAAAAATCTCAATAAATACAACAATACGTTGAAATCAAAATAAAAGAATCCAAAAAGAAAGAAGAAAATGTTTCTTCCCATTGATAAAATGCGTATTTTCAATCTCTTCTGGAGGAAGACAGTAGAGAGGCATAGTTCCAATCTTTTGCTCAACAGTTATCCATCAATTTCCACCAGTTCTGCATTCAGAGACTCAATCAACTACAGATTGATAACATGCAGGGGAAAACTGACTCTGTATTGATTAAGTATTAGTTTTATTATCATTATTCTCTAAAACCACAAAGTGCAATGATTTACTTAGTATTTATATTATTCTAGATATTAGAAAAAATGTAGAAATTATTTAAAATATTAGGAAAGATGTTATAGGTAAGCATTATGATATTTTATATACAAGATCACTAGATCCATGGGTTCCGAGGAACAACCGTATTTCACTGTTACTTCTCTAAANGACACTTATCTAATATGATAGTGGTGTTAAGAGATGTATGGAGTCCGATCTCTCATTTCCCAGCACTACTTGAAAANGTTCATGACCATCCTACTTAAAACCCAGCATCTTAGGTCTACTCTTTAGCAATTACTGCATATGTTGGTGCCTTTTTATAGACCACACTGGTTACAGGCCTGACCTTTTCAATGTTTCCATTTCTATGTGTCTATCCAAACTGCTGAGTGGGCAGAGCAAGGACCCCCAGGGGATTGCTCTCTCTCCCTTCTCTCTGCCTCCATTGTAACAGCGCTGCACAAATTACTTGACAGCTCTCTGCAATCCTGTTAAGTTAAAGGTTGGAGAATGCTTGACTGTGACAGGACTCATCGGCAGACAGATGGAAAAGACAGGGAAGGTCCTTAATCTATCATTCATGTTGTTTTTCTAAAGAGCAGATGAGGATAAGATGCCCAAAGGTAAAGAGCATTTCCCAATTTGGGGAGCAGTACCGNGGGTTTCTTGACAAAGGTAAACAAAATGACAAAGCTCTCAAGTTACTAGATTCACAAATACAAAAATTCTCACAGAGGGAGAAAGGCATTGGGATTGAAAAGCAGTATGTTGATAGAAGAAAATGTGTAACTGCCTGAGGGANCCTCCTGATTCAGGAGTCCATTTCTCAATAAGACAAACTAGGGTTGCTGAGTGATCATCGTGCTATGTACAACCATTCCCACCTCCACACCCTCTCATCTTCTCCTGCCTTAGCCTTACTGATTAAAGCTCAATTTTCCAAAATCATGTCCATGTTAGTATGGACAGATGGTCTTGCCAGATCACAGTGGTCCACTGATAGAGCTATGAGTCTCAGATGCTAGCCTTATATCATCCTTACAGCGAATTGGGTCTGGCAAAAACTATACCCTCCAAGTAGAACTAGACATTTCAGAGTGGTGTAAGGAGCATGGAGGAGAGAATGTGAAGAGTGTCCCACCCATATGTACCTTCCACAGAATGAAAAACCCCCAATGAAAATGCATATATTTTCCAAACTTTTCACCTGCTTCTTTTTATATATCTTGTTTTATTAGTTATTTGTGAATTTCATACAGTATATTTTGATATTCCTCACCCCTCTTCCTCAACTCCTCCCAGACATCCCCACTTCATCTGCTTCTTTAATGAATAGTCTTCTGGGTTTAAAAGAAATCTTATGCTGGAGTGTGGTGTATAAAACAAATTAAGAATCTGAGTAGTTCTGGCTGGAGAAAAAATGGGACTAAGGANGTATTCATTGTATACCCCACAGGCTTCTCTGCACCTCATGTTATCTCAGGAACAATTTATCAGACCCTGGAGAGAGCTTCCAAGAGCACTGTTGGAGAAATCATTAGAGCAGATAATCTCCCAGGGTCCTCTCCACCCCAAACTCTACATAATCCTTCCACAAAAANAAGAATGTATCAATTTAGTGGACAATTTTGCCACCACCCAAATCATGTGCATGAATACCATATATGCATAAAACTGTTTAGGTTTAAGTGCAACTTTAAAAAAAGACATAATAATGATGCACTTTAACTATAATTTTCAGAGAATTTATTTTCAGGTGTACAAAACTAGAGACAAAATAATTAAAATGCTGTGTTAAAATGATTGTCTTTAATAAAATTCTTTCATGTTTAGTATATAAATATGGACAAAAATGTATTCTTTTCAGTAAATATGCATGAGCTGTATTTTTTTAATTTATCATTTATTTGTTTTAACAATGTGTGTGAGAGAGACACAAAGAGAGACAGAGACAGAGAGATGAACAGAGAAGGGCGATTGCAGAACTCCCACCTCCCATCTTGCCTTAAGAGTTCTATGATCACAGGG
>LZPO01118018.1:15774-32970 GCA_001675575.1 Neotoma lepida
AGGAAAGGAAAGGAAAGGAAAGGAAAGGAAAGGAAAGGAAAGGAAAGGAAAGGAAAGGAAAGGAAAGGAAAGGAAAGGAAAGGAAAGGAAAGGAATTGAGAGAATACACTACTTTGGCACAAGGTTGGCATAGATACTAAGGAAGCCTAAGGTCTTCAACAAAAGCTAATGCTCTTATTCCTCCTGTATACCCCCAGTTTCTTTCCCCTCTATTATTTGTTAGCCACTTGTTTTTATAAAAACAATATATTGTTGGCAAATATAATGAAACCAGGAAGTTGCTGTAGTCTACCACATAAAGTATCATTAGTACACCACAGGAGAATAGAAGAAATCAAATAAACACATGAATTTAAAAGTATTCTCCACTGGACATTTCAAAAAAGTTTATTGTTGTCATTAAATACAACTGATGAAATACATTCTCTTGACATATATTTTTATGAATGTACCAATTTAAACCTTTATGGTTTCACCACTGTTGCCCATTCTTCCCAGAATCTCTCCAAAAATAGTCAATAGTGGAATATTTTGATCCTTTTTTAATCCTCCAAAGCCAGGTTAATCACTGGCCCTGGGGCTGGAGGACATACTGGACCCAAAGTTTTATAACCTTTGTAAGAGTTCTAACAACTCAAAAGTCTGTATAATAATGCTTCACCCAGAGTACAAGACAGAATTCTGCTTTCCAGTGAAATGTAGTTCAGCTACAGATGGTCCTGAAGGGAACAGTTTACTCTGGAGGAGCAGGTTATGACCTCTCACATGAAACTTGGACAAAACACTAGGATCACACTAACACCCATGAACAGAAACTGTGGGTACGGGTAGGGTATCTTTGCAAAGGTACTGTGGCATTAATTGTTTTAATTGCATTTCTTAAGTTCTGCTCATGTTAGCAGTATATCTCAAAGTTGACAGTAATATTGAATGCCTTCTAATTTAAGGTTCTTTCTCTACTTGGGTCTGGATACAGGAGTAAATCTGTGAAGATAAGTTAGAGAAAAGAGAGACTAGTGCTGTCCAAANAGATCAGCTGACATCTAAGGAAGATGAACTGCAGGCCATGGACCCAAAGTGTTAGAACAATTCATCACAGTTGACAGAAGAAAAGAGAGTTGTTGGCCACAGTTTGAAACTCCCCAGGGGCAGTACTCAGATACAGAGTTTAAGGTCTTTATGTGAGGAAGCTGGGCAAACTAGAAGCCACATCTGAACAGCGTGTAACACAAAGGAAATTTGATGTCTTTGAGCCCTTGCTCTCCTAAACAGTGTGCTGTTTATAAACAATCCAGCTATGCAAGTAATACAAAGCCAAATCAAGCCTTTGTTATCCCTCTATGATGCTCTGGTATTCCAGTGGCTTAGGAGAAGGTGTTGAGATTTTGTATGCTAAAGCTTGTCAAGGACACATCAAAATGTAATGATGAAATCAGCTACCAGGCAGACTGACGAGCAGATTTTGGCAGCTAAGAAGGAGCTTTCTCATTACAGGGTGTGTACGCTTGTGGGCTGTGCTGCAATTAGAAACACTTTTTTTTTTGCTCAAATTCTTAGACTTTTTCTTCTCATAAATGACAACAGCCAAAGACTGTTTTTCACTGCCTAATTTGCATTATCCATCTTCCTGATGCTAAAGTTATTAGCATCTTAGTTGAACATCAAACTTTGAAAAATATGGGTCAATATTGTTCAGTGCTGGTCGGATATTGATACCTCATAGAAAAATAAATGATTATATTCTGCAAAGCAAATTCTTTTGATTTCTTTCTGTGTAGTCAAACTGTCTCTTTTTAAAAAAATATAATGTTGCTATTGCTTAACTATATGTCTCNAGTGGCAAAAAGCAAGCTCTTTATTTTAACAGCAGCTACACAGTTGTTTCTNTGTCATATAGGAGCCCACAATACTATTAGCAACAGCTAAACCATTTCCATAGAAACTAATTTTAGCAATCAAAAAAGGGTAAACACTACTTTTCTTCTACTTTGTGAGTAGATTTCATAAGAAACAACCCAGTGAACCAGGTCAATGTGTCTTCACACACATAAAGTCAGACACCCACAGAAGTAAATGGTTTCCTTTGAAATTTACTGCCTGCCAGAGCCAGTATTAAAGCCCCATGCAATTCAAAGGTAATCTTGCCAATTCTGAAAAGAATGGATGAAAACTGACAAAAAGAGAAAAGGAAATAGGGCTGCTAAATTCAGCTTTTTAAGTACATGCAGGAATACTTTTTAAGTATATGCAGGAATGGAAGAGCAAGCTGAGTCCTAAATCACTGATCCCCAAAGAAAGGCTAATGAACCCAAATCATGCAGGGTGGAGATAATGGGCAATGAAGCTAGGAAGGAACGTCTCATCTTCGTAATATAAGAGCCCTTTATTTTTGAAGGGGAAATAAATATATGGGCTGGAGAGATGTCTCAGAAGCTAAGAGTGCATAAGACTCTGGCAGAGGATCCAAGTTCAGTTCCCAGTACCCAGGTCTAGCAGCTCAAAACCATCTGTAACTCCAGCTCCTGAAGAATCTGATACCTCTGGCTTCTGCCAGCACCTGCACTCACATGCACATACCCATACACAGACATACATATACACACAATTAAAAATAGAATAAATCTTTAAAAAGAAGCATAGGACACATGTTGTAAATCCTTAAGCACTAAGAGGGACTAAAGAGAAGAATTAGACCTACATTTATGCCCTTTATTTTACTAGGAACAAAAAGAAATATATATTTNGGGTTTCTTTAAATCAATGACTATTTTAAATGCACTATTATGTACCAGTCATTGCATGAGATTTTAGGGGTACAGAAGTAAATTAGAAACTTCCTCCACATAGCCATGGCCAAGTAAAAGTGATACAGATATTAAGAGTAGCCTATGTGTGGTGCTTAGCAGAGGTTTGAAGATGGAATGATTAAGTTTGCTAATCCTAGGAAAGATGAAGCTGCAGATGAGTCTAGAAAGCTGGGAAAGCATTCTCAAGATAAATTAGGAGAAAAAGACTGAAGAATGGAGAGGATGCCACTAATCAAAGCACGGGGCCTTGGAATACTGTATGAGGAATGAATTTGGAGGTTATGCAGATGAGAGATGAGATTGTATTGAATTTTATTTTGTGGGTGTTATGCTGGGGATTGAATCAGACATGAAATTTTGAAGATCAAATATTCCACAGTAAGCTGATACAAAGAACACTGAGGAGTTTGTAAAGGCAAAAGTGAAATAATCAAAGCTGTTTACAGAGATCCTATGTAGCCCCACAGCATACAGATTTTATTTATACAATTGATTTTTTTTCCTAAAGAACATCATGAGGAAGTCACCAATGAAATGTCTCCAACTTCTTATTTGAAATATCCACAAGATGTGGAAAAAATGAAATATGATTTAAAGCCAATACCAAAATTTTAAGAAAATGGACCATAATTACAAATTGAAGTTAGACCAAAATCCACCCATTCCCTAACATCTCCCTATATTCTATTTGAATCTACAAACCAAAAAAGCAGGAAACGACTGAATAGCAAATACAGGGAATGGAGATATTAGAAGTAAAACAGTATATTTTGGAAAGAGGGTATAGACACAGTTCTGGAGCCAATGGTGTGTTTTTTCATCTATTTAATAATCAAACCAGAGAAATAAGAAGTCAGAATAGAAGCAAGTTCTTCTATCTGTAAGATAGCGACACCCTNGAACATCAATGCTCTAGCATATAGAAGCCAAATGCACAAGTCTGCCCTGCATGTGTCAGCTGTGACAGTCACACACCCTCAGGATGCTAAGGTTATACAATCTAGTTTCATTTATTGAAAAATACTGACTAGAGACAAGCCTAAATGGGGAAAATATTTTGCAGAAAAATCAAGAAGAAATAATATACAGAAAACAGGCAAGAATAAAACACTTAACAACATGATCTACTTCCGGACTGAGATTTCAAGGAAGTATTTGGTTTCCTCAAACAAGGACAAGATGAGGCATCTATAGTTGGGGAAAATAATCTTAAGGAAAGAACAGGCTGAAGTATAAGGAAGGATGGTTGTAAATGTTATGAGCAGATTAGTAAAACTAACAGGTGGTGGNCAGTCTCCACACTAGCTTCTAGTGATTCTCCTTACTGTGTATACTATTGAGTCTGGATTCAATTTAGTTAGACCTTTTTAATAAATACAAAGTAGTTGAGGCAACAGAGGAATATGCCCAAGAAGATCTTCTTGAAGATGGCCTCATATCTTCTGTCATGTTCTCTCCCTCACCTTGAGGATTCTTACTGCTTTGTTATAATCAAGCTTACTGAGTGGTCTGCAGGGCAGGGGACTGAGCAATGCAACTGTCTAAAGTCTTTGAGGAACTAATGCTCTTAGTCCAAAATGTTGTCAGAAAATGAACTGTATTGACACAGTCCACACAGTACAGCCTTCAGAAGAGAACATAGCCCTAGACTTTGCCATTCTTCCTAAAGATCTTGAGTTAAAAGTACCCAACTAAGCTAGATTCAGACATCTAACACAAAAGCTAAGATAATAAGTATTTGTCATTTCAAGCTACTGCATTTTGGAACAATTTGCTATGTGACAATAAATTACCAATAATAATACACTTATTCTGAATAAAGAATAAAGGAACAGCAATGGAGCCCTAATATTTGCATCTCTTAGTGTATAAAATCACTACTGCATGACTTCTTTTGAAATAGCTGAAAATTAGTCTTGGTCTTGAGGTGAAANATCCCNAAAATTTGAGCAAGAGCATCATATATACACTAATCATACTGCATCTCTGAGACTCAGTTTAGAAATCAGGGAATCAATCAATCCCTCTATCTAAAACCACCAGAAGATATGATTAATGTAATGTGTATAAGTTGATACTGATTAGCTCTCAAAATCCAGAATTTTTATTTGGAAGGCCTGCTACAGCAATAAGGACCAGGGCTGAAGAACAGAGGTCCCTTACTTAAGTTACAGCTTTGTCAAAGGTACTTTTAATGCCTCAATCTCTTCACCTGCAAAGAAGATACACAACATGTGGAGCCTCTCACAGTGGCGTTGCACACGTAAACATGTGGTATTATTTTAAAGCTAATTTTAAAGCTATTACTTTAAAGCTAACATGGAAAAGAGAGGGAAACTTAATTTGCTAAACTCCCAATTTTATGATAGGCAACTCAAAAAAGGCTATTCCTTTCTTAACTCTGGTAATTAGAAAATAGGCTTCTAAGAATGGTTCTGAAAAATGGTAATTTTAACACCCATTTCAAATCNCCAAAGAAAACACAAACAAAAAGGCAAAAACTGTAACTAAATTAAATTATCAAAAATGTTACTAGCAATTCTATTAGTAACAGTAGTAGATTAAAATGATTAAGATATCCCACTTTGTAATGAACAGATTTCTCAAGTTTGTTTAAAGAACAAAATATTACTCTTAAATTAGTTTCNTCAGATTGGTGTAACCAGTTTCCACAAGTCCAGTGGCTTAAAGCCACAGAACTGTGTCCCCCATAGTTATAGAGGTCAGAGTTCTGGAATTAACATATCAAAGCAGACCTGGCCACCAGGTTCTCCTAGCATCTCTCAGTTCCTACTTGTTCTGGTATGGATTGCAGCTTGCCTCACCCTCTACCCTGAACTCTCCAGCCCAGGGACTGGNCCACCCTTCCCCCAGAGGCTCTCCCTATATAATCAGACATTTTGGTTCCCCACCCCTTCCTCTTTGGACCTTTGTCCTCCTAACTGCTGCACCTGAGTCCCTTGTCTCCTGTCTCCCTTAGCCTTCCCCTCTTCCCACATGGCCCAGCTCAGCCCAGTCATGTCCACTCTGGACTCTCCCAGATACCCCTGCCTCTGACTGTGCTCTCCCACATATCTACAAAAGGGTTTCTCCTCCACCACACCTAGGACAGTCATGCCCTTTCCTTTCCTTTCCTTCCCTTTTTATTTCTACGCACACAGTCCTCATGTCATTTGCTTTCTCCTACAAGTGCTTAGGTCTCACAAGGATCTACCTAACAGACTTTCGGTTACTTTTCCAGCTCCCAGTGAAGTAAAGAATGGCGAGGGGCTGTTACCATCAGTTTCCCTCTCTTCCTGCTATGCTCTGTTCTGGTGTTAAAGGTCTATGACTCCCAGCTGCACCNAGCTCTGCTCTGCTGAAGCCTGAAAGTATGTTCTGGGGAATATTCCCAAGGAAAGACGGGTTTGTGATTTGTCCAGTGCATTCACTCTGCTGGTAAGGATGCCTGACTTCTAAGCTGGCAGCACCATTCAGCTTGTTTTGCCTCAGGCTAGGTTGAACGATTCTCTCAAGCTTTGAATACTAATGGAGGACAAGACCCTTTACTTGGTGCTGAAAATAAACTTTATGCGTGCCTGGGACTGAGTGACTTAAAACACTAAGTAATAGAGAACTCTAGATGCACAGCACCATAGAGGAAACAACAGAATGAAAGATGGAGGAAAAACAACAGGAAAAGGTAGATAGTAATAAAAACATAAAATCACCCATAATAAGACGACTAGGGCCATGCAAAGAAGTGGACAAGAGCGGCCCCAGGCAAAGGTCCTGAGTGGGAAAGCATCAGACAAATCCAATAGCAGACATGAAGTCACCTCATGGTACAGGCAGGGAGGAAAGGTATGAGACTATGTCAGCTAGCTAAATACAGGCCAGATCCCAGTGCTATTGGTCTCACAGGACACGGGAAGCAGGGCATTTTGGCTGCTTCAACAATGTAGACCCAGTATTGACAGGTTTTAAGCAAAGGGGGACCAGGCATTCCAATTACATTTCTATGGGTTTGGCTGCTTTCTAAAAGTAGACAGGAATGAAGATGGGGAGAAGACAAAGGAAGGTTAAAAAAAAGGCGTCAGGTGGAATGTAATGTGAAGTGGTGGTAGAGAATTAGAATTTCTGTTAACAAAGAAATAATAGTACTTGCTACTGAATTGTAAATGGGAAAGAGGAAGAAACTGAAGATTACTAGCTGCTATTTTGCTTGAAGATGTGACTGACTTGGGGAGCACTAAAGAAGAAAAGAACTGACTTGGAAAAATCTCACTGNGGCTCATAGTCGTGGGATTGGAAATGGAAGCCAGGCTCAGTTTCAAACACCAGGAAACCTAGCATTCAAAAGGAGTTGCTGGGTGGAGGCAGCTGGGTGTCCACATCTGGAACTCAGAGGCAGGGTCTGAGCCCCAGATGGGAATATAAAAGTTCTCATTGTAACTGATTGACTGACTGACTTCCTTGCAACCTGCTCCTCACCAATGCAGGGGTGGAGTTCAGAGTCTGTGGTGACTGAGATCTTCCTCTGCATGCAGACATCCACACTGAAAGGATGAGGGAATGTCTGTCAGGTCACTGTGCCTGGGACCTACATCCCCTGGTCTGAATCCAGCCTGTTGAGGCTATTGTCCTGTACTCTGTCAGGCATCTGTACAGAAATGAACATCTGTGGAAAGGCAATGTCTCAGTAGAAAGGAAACCCACAGTGCTTCAGGGAAGTGAAGAAACTCGGGTGACAGGAGGAGTCAGATGCGGACTAGCAGGTCAGCTTCACTACTAGTAAAGCTGGGACGGGGTGTGTGTATAGTACCAGAAGTCACAGTCAGGCTTCCAAACTGTCTNTAGCACTGGGAACTGTAGATGCTTCCATGGCGGAACTACAGGGAGAACAAGCCCTGCTGGCAACCTGCCAGCACTCTGGTTAAAAAGAGCCAACCAAAGGTGTGGGTGGGGGTGGGAGACAGGCCACTTACTTTTCCTAATCAAGCAATCAGATACAGCCTCTTTCCTGTGGGAGGGGGCTGGCAGGAAGGGTGAAAGTTGCCTTGTTTCCCAGTATTTCCAGAAAGACAGATGTTTCTGTTTTACAAACCTTAGTAAGGATGCTGGCATAGACTGTCAGATTTGACATTTTGATATGTAAAAAGAAAAAAAAAATCTAATTTCTCTATGGACTAGCGGAAGGCTTAGGCATCTTTTGAGCTAGTTTTCCTTTTAGCTGTTTAACTCTTCTTTAAACGTGAAACAGAAAAGCAGACTAGTTCTGTTGAAAGGGGCCTGCGATAAGAGGTGCAGATAGCGCAGGTTCTTTTTCTCTTCCCTAGCAGTCAGCAAGGGCAACTCAGAAGAGCCTGGGACTGACTTCACACTCTCTTTCCTTCCTGGTGTTCTTAAGTGGTCCTGCCAGGGAAATTATGTAACTGTGAAATGTGGCAGCTGAGCCAATGATAGAGATGGGGTTTCNAGGGTCTATCTTGAGAAACCTCATCTTGACAATGGTTTAAAATCAACACAGTTTCAACTCCCTTGGAAAGGAGTTATATTCATATGGAACTTATACCTCATGTAATACCCAAAACTATTTAACAAGGCTATACCTAGCCAGGGAGCTCACAGCCAATACCACCATGCTTGGGATGTAAATGTCTGCAGAATGGAGGAAGCTATGAAAGGTGGAGTGGCAGAACTTCTGTGGTCACCAAGAACATTGTAATTGAATTCCTGGGTTCTCTGTTATTACTGTTCCTCCTTTTCAGAAGAAACCAGCCCACACAGATAGCAGGAGCTGTCACAGCAGGAGCTGCCGGTTAGAACCTAGGTGAAGCCTTCAGTATAATCTTGGCTTTCTGTGAACAAGGGGGCAGTGAGCAGATTCAAAACAAAGGGAAAACTATTGAAAATAAGATAGATTCATGTGTATGAAAACACTGAATCATATATTTTTAAAAGTCACCAGTGGCCCAAATTGCACTTTTATTCATCATTTTTATTCAGTGACCCATTGTCCAGACAATTTTGGCCTTTTCATTATCCTAACACTAGGCTTTAGTTCCAGCCCATCCTTGATTTTACATCTTAACTTAGGACAGAGACAAACAAAAATGCTCAGGCCTTTCATTTTGTGTTTTCTATCAAGGACACTGAAACTGTCACAGGCATTTTACCACATCCTTCCCCTGTCTACACTGCTCCCATCCATTTCTCTCTCTACCCTCAAATTGTGCTGATACAGTCCTAAAAAAACCACACTGATTTCATACCAATTGCTGAATGTGAAACACCTTCCACAGCCTCAAAGGTTNTAGAGGGTCAGGGTCCAAGATTTAGTATCTCAGTATTTGACCACTTACTCTTTGGAAGAACATTATCCAAAGACCTTGATATAAGAATGTATTTATTTCTATTATCACCTTCATAATTATAGCTTCAGTATAATCCTCACAAAAGCAAGAACAGTGACTAAAAGGCCAGTTGATGATTGTCAGGGGAATTCATATCATCACACATTGGAAAGACAGAATATCACTATTACCAAACTTACTTTACAGAACAAAGTGGAGGTAAAAACCAGGGGGAGGGAAAGGACCATCAAACAGGATTGATGGGCTTCCCATCATTGCACTACATTATGGGATGACCTCTGCAGACTGGAAACTGGGTTACATCAACAAACTGCACTTTAAAGTGTGAGATGAAAGAGGGCCTCCCCTAACATTTTGCAGTATTACTGGCTCAGGTTTAAAGAAAGTATGCAGCCAGGTACCAGTGTCACATTTCAACCTGTGATATTGACATGGATGTGAAAACCTCAGCCTTTGAAACCGAGCCTTTCATATGCTGAACAAAAACCTGAAATGCACTCTCCTGTGAAGACCTGAAGGAGAGAGACGTAAGATGATAAAGGGGAACCCTTTACATGTGGAGCAGTTCTGAGTTTTCCTTCCACAGCTGTAATTTAAGCCTGCTAAAGTAGAGCTTAACTCAGATCTTGACATTGGTTTGTTTGGCTTTCCTCAATACCAGGGTTTACCGGCCTTGTAGAGATTCTGAAAGATCTGGGGGGAGGGAAGTTAAGGGTTCCAAAGAGGGGGTGATGTTTCATGCAAGTGTGGAGAATGTTTTAACAGAGCTAGTCTCACTTGAGTTGGATTCAATTATAGTCCCCCCAATGACTCCACCTCTCCCCATACATCCTCTTGTCATTGGAACTTCTTTCTATTGGCTCAGCAAACTCCTAAGCAAACAACAAATAATTCAAATATTTCAAGCAAATTTCATCAGCCCACTGCAAATAAGCTTCATCCTTTTTTCTCCAATGTTCAAAATGGAAAGCATCTCTGCCCTGTGCTTTCAATTTTAAGCCTTGTGGTTTTGACCTAGAGATTAACAAACCAAGCTAGCTAGGTAGCCCATGTCTGTAACCCCAGCACTCCTGACAAGGAGGGCAGCCTGGGCTACATAGTGAATCCCTGTCTCAAAAAACAGACACACACAAAAGAAATGAACAAGCTAAGTATGTACCAGCTGGTGTAATTCATAGGTACATGAAGGGACTGAGCACATAGGATTCCTCAACTTCATAACAATCACTCTACATAAAAGCCTCAAATTCTATCTTCCTGTGGCTTTCAGATAAGGGGAAACACATAGTACAAAGGTATTTGAAGTCCTCGCAGATGGAGATAAAAGGATATTTGTTAAAATCTGATGATGCAAACCAAGTCTCCAATACTAGAACACAAAAATGCCCTAGTACTGTAAAGCCTTGTAAAGCTCCTCTCTAGCCCCAGGTCCTTCCTTGGCTGTCAGCCAGACCATAGGCCCCTTTACCAGGAACAGACCCCAGGATGCATTACACTTCCTAATTCTTCATAGTCTGCTTCATTTGGCAAAAGACCTAAACCTAACCACAACAGTTAAAAGAAAGTCTTACATTCTACAATAAAATATACAAATCATGAAATGTATACAACTAACAAAAACAGTCTCAGGACTACTTGATGAGAGGAATTTGGGAGGGGGTTTTCATTCAGCATTCCAGTAATGTGAAACCACTGTTTAAGGTAGAAAATCATTTTTCAATCTCAGGAAACATCGTTACTAGCTGCCAAAAGTTGATCCATATAATAAGAACTNTTTGCTAATGCTGAACACCTGCACTTTTATAGATGGCCTCTCAGGACAGCTGTAGCTAAAGCTTCAAGTCTACTGATACAGCAGCCAAGGAAAAAACACAGCATTTTAGATAAGAATGCTTGCTGAATTACCCATGCAGCTAAACGTGTGTGTGTGTGTGTGTGTGTGTGTGTGTGTGTGTGTGTACTCTGACAGCTATTAAATACAATAAAGTATAATACAAAGTATTTCCCAGATAAGGCTCCCAGCTGCTAGAAGCTTACATCTTGAGGTGGTAGGATACACAAATCAAAACATACTAAAAGTATAAACATATATCATGCTTATGGAAGCATTCATAAATATTTACTTCACTTCCCCTGGCTAGTTTTAGCTTTTTGGTTTCATTGTTTGATTTTCTTACTTGCTGAGTTTATTGGGAAAAGTCAGACATTAGAGGTTTGAAAGAAAAGTTCATTAAGAAGTTGCAAGCATTGTTTCATAGGCTTCTGAAATGAAGCTTCTAGCAAGCATCAGGGGTAATTTACAATTTGTGCATATGTATTCAAACATCAAAATGGTTTCTCCATAGCTTTCTCATTGTGCTGGTCTCTTCTAACCAATCATGCAAGAGCCATATGGAGAAGATTTTCTGATGAATTTTTGTCTGTCTGTTGTAGAATTGGAATTCGAAAGAGAGTTCCATTCAGGTTGAGATGCGGTCTTTCCTATGTATTATGCATTGTTTTTGTTTCTTTGTTTGTTTTTAACCTCAACAATTTGTTAGCACTGAACCTATGCTGAGCACTATGTTGAGAGGGCTTGAGAGGGGATCAACTAAGAGGGCAGATGTTGTCTTCCTCAGTTTACAATCTACTCAGGAAAACAGACATGCAGTGAGTAGTACTAAGTAAAATTTGGCCTCCCAATAAGTAGCATACTTTAAAGGATACAAGCAAGACCTGGCTAAACATGAAAAAGCCACAGAAAATTAACTACTTAGTGATCAGTCATCCCTCAAACTTTAAGCCATGCTAGTGTTAACACAACTCAATCTTCATATCTTATTTTAATGTTTAATGGAGCATGATTCAATGAGGTTTCTTTGTTTGGCGATGGTTTCAGCAGGCCAGAGGGAATAAATGATGAGAATCAGTGGAAGGGCTCTGAAATGATTTTCTTTCCACTAATGAAGCTTTTCTGTTACCCTCAAGTCCATTGCATGTTCTACCTGTATCATCTCTGAAGCAATCCATCACCTCCTCTTCTTTACCCATTACAACCTCTTACCACAATCACAAATCACCTAAGTTTTCACACTGAGATCACAGTCCTTATTATCTCTCATCCTCCTTTACTGTCCTGGTTAGCACCTCTGCACAGTGAGACTCAACAGTTCCCTGGTGTCAGAAAAATGAAATTCTCATCATTGCTGGGGATTGGGTCCTCTCCCAACTGCAAGCAGAAAAAGAACTTTTCTTGGAGCACTGAATATGCCTTTTACCACTCTGGTCCCAAGATTTCTCAAGAGTAGACTCAGACCAAGTGCCCAGATTTACCCACGGTGCTAGTTTAACCAGAAGCTGTGCACTCAAAGCATAGTCCATCCGCTCTTCCAAGTCCCTGTTGGTGTCCACTTGCCTATCACTCCATCTGCCTATTCTAGAAAGCTCATATGTGTATTGNAGTGGCTCCATTGTCTATGAATTCTAGAATTTNCCACCCTTTGAATACCTATTTCAGGATTCACGTCTAGTGAATACAATGAGAAAAAGGTGGCTTTGAGTGACTTAGGCTTGGACACAAACTCACAAGAGATAACAGCTGGCCCTGGCCCCCTGCCCTCAATAGCTTAGAAGCTAGCCACCATACTCTGAGGAACCCGAACAGATACATGGAAATTCTAACTGTAGGTCCCCAGCCATGATCCTGATAACAACTAGCAACATGCTTCCTATGTGCTCAGACCTTCAGTGACTCCCAAGCCCTGCATGTCCTTGCAAGGTTGTTATGCCGCTGGCTTTTGAGTCATCCCACAAGGCCAAGCAGAGCAAGAAGCCAGTCTCACCAAGCACTCCTTGAATGTTTGATTCACGAGTAAGATAAATTAGAGTTTTAATGTAATTCAGCAATAGATAATTGCAATATTAACCTATCAGGGTGCATGCTAACTAGTCCATCACACAGTGTATCTGTTGAACACCATACTTCGATTTGTCTCATGTAGCAAATTAAGAAAAAATCTTCAGCAGCCAATTCCAAGGAATTTGAAGAAAAAAAACATTTTTGTTATACTCAATGAAATAACTTCATAATCTCTTAGGAAAAGTGAACATGGCAAGGGTTCAGTAGCCTTGAGCTGACTGGTGAATTTCACTACCTAGACAGTATCAATTACTAATCACACCTTGAGAGAACATTGAAAATCACTGAGTTAGGTATTTGTCATATTAATGTTATTGATACATATATATAAAATAAATTTTGAAAGAATATATTTGTAATCCACTGGTAAAATACATTAATTGTTGATAGATACAGAAGTAAAATAAATCATGAAAGAAAATATTTCTAACTTACTGGTTTAAAGGTGTATTTCTCTCTAGTCTCAAAAAGTCAGACTGACTATTTTGATCACTTGTACTTCACCTTGTTGAATAGCAGGCATAAAATCATTAATAGGAAACTAGAGTAGCAGGAAATTACTATGCCGATAGACTCTTGTGGAGTAACCTGGACTGAATAAAAACTGAATATTATAAAATATTACCATAGTAGAAGCTTCAATAAATATTTGTACATATTTATTTGCATTGGCTTTTGTTCGTTTAATTTGATCGGGACTTCATGTTTTTCCTGGCTGAAAACTCACAACTTTCTTCAGTTCTAGAAAATTCTTAGCAGTTATCACCTTTTGGAGTTTGGCTTTTCTTCACCCTCTCCTTCTGGGATTCCTATTAGACACTTTTTTTCATATCTCAATTCCCTCTCAGTTCCATCTTGTACATTATCCATTCCTTTCTACACCATCCTATGTAACTTTCCATTTCATTAACTTTAACTATAGCCAACCTATTATTTACACTTTTATTAGAATTTTTTGAACTCTTAATCTGCATAAAAATTTCATTTGCCAAGATTTCTAATGGTTCTTGGCCATATTTCTCTGTTAATATTATTTTTTTATTTTGTTCAAAATCTCCTATTACTGTTTAATTTGGATGCTACCCACTTTATACCTTTTCAGTGACTTCTCAAATAATTCTATTCAAATCATGTGAAAAATGATGGATTATTTATAACAGCTCATGCATAATTCCTCCAATTTGTTAGTTATAGTGACTATCTTGACCTTGAATTTTCACATGTGTTTTTCAAATCTGAGGTTATGAACTCTTTGCACTGGAAATTTATTTTATTTTTAATCACTTTACCTATTATTGTGCATGTATGATGTGAATATGGGTGCACATATATGATGATGAATGTTCAAAGATCAGAGGAACTTTGAGCAGTCAGCTCTCTCCTTCCACCATGAAATCTAGGGATCAAACTCAGATTATCAGATTTTGTGGCAAGGTCCTCCCTGTTAAGCCATCTCCCTGTCCCTGTTTCCTTGTTTTTACCCTTTCCTAAACTCAGTTCCAAGAAATGGGTAGTGTCACAATACCTGAGCCTGACACCAGAGTCCATAGCTTGGAACAAATTTTACACTAAATATCTAAATGATAAAAAAGTTCAAGGGCCTGTAGTAGACATGGCAACATCACTGAGAAAACCCATTGGACTATATATATATAGCTCTGATTCTTCTCCCTGCCAGCTAACTGATTCCATGG
The DNA here is from genome assembly GCA_001675575.1 of Neotoma lepida. Lineage (NCBI taxonomy): Eukaryota > Metazoa > Chordata > Mammalia > Rodentia > Cricetidae > Neotoma > Neotoma lepida. The sequence continues at coordinate 30,530 of LZPO01118018.1, forward strand.
TACCCATCCTCAAAAAGTGGTGATCTGTGGGACTTACCATGTGGGTTGGTATTTATTATTTATTGCCCTATGGGTTGGTATTAGTTAGGTTTTATCTTTCTTTCAGACCACATTGTGCTGGGTGCTTCCACTCTACTCGCCGTGTGGATTTTAATTCTTGCTTTGTTCAGCAGAGATTTTATTTTAAATTCAACTTTTAAGTGAAACTATATTTTCAAAAGCTTTCTTTTAAAGTTTCAAGTGTTATCTAAGAGAAGGCACTCAATCCATACCATATACACAGTCCTTGTAAATTTTCATATTTATTGTGGTGATGAGAAAGAATACAGGAATTCTATTCATCTAACACAGTTTAGACAAAATGAGAAAAAGCTGAAAAAACACAATGACACAGGTATCCTAGATAATGAAAAGAGATCTGATGAGGATTTGATTTAATTGGTATGCTGAAAGCACAAATCTGTCAATGTACATGTGTGCCTATTAGTGCAAAACAAAATAATACACAGAAAATCATGTTTCCTGTTTCATCTAGGAAGTGAGCTTTATGCAGATCTCCTCAGTTCTGTGTTTAGAAGCCTCTGGTTCTTCCAANTTGCTGGCATTCACTTGATTCATAGTACAGACAACCTCTGAGGCTCCTCTAATTTGCAAAGACAAGTGCCAATTGCCTGATTTCATACGCACACCTGCTAAAGGTATCATTTTTCTGGCAGATGACTTGACATATGTGCTGACAACTGACTTCATTAAAATACTTGTCTGCATGTCAGTTAATTGTGAGCAATCTTTATCATATTCAGAATTCTGATCCACATTAGTCCATTTCAGCATGGATCCATCAACTTTTGTAGAAGATATGCCTCAAAAAATGACATTTGTATTAAAAAAGACAATGATATATTCTCTCAAGCCTTATTACAGCTTGAATGAAATGTCCCTTACAGGCTCATGTGTTTGGGAACTTAGTCCTCAGAGGGTGGTTCTAATGTGGAAATTTGTGGGAACTTTGGACTGGAAAATGCTGCTGGCAGATCTGAGTTGAGCTGTGAGAGCTCTAGGCCAGTCCTGCTTCTAGTCTCCATTCTGCTTCTTAATCTACCAAGATTTGAGAAGCAGCAGCCACAAGCTCCAGCATTCTGGACTGAAGCCTTCACCATGCCTCTGTAACAGGCTGTATTGTATCTTCTGAAATTATGTCTCAAAATAAATCATTTCTCTCTTAACTTGCTTTCCTTGGGAATTGTGTTGTAATAATGAGATGTAACTGTTTAAGCCTTAACACAGTCAGTGCACTTCAAAAGGAAAAACAGAAGAGACATTTTTGTTGTTGTTCCGGAATTTGTGAAGAAGTACAGGGAAGGCTGGAGACATAGCTCAATGGTTAAGAGTACTTGCTGTACAATGAGGATCTGGATTGAAACCTCAAAGTCCAACCCCAGTAACATACTTCCTCCACCAAGGCTACGCCTATTCCAATAAGGCCACACTTTCTATTCCTCTCAAGTATTACCACTCCCTAATGACCAGGCATTCAAATGTATGTGTCTATGGGGGCTGTTCCTATTCAAACCACCACACTCACTCACTCATTCACTCACTCACTCTCTCAGTTTTTGAAAATACTCTCTAGGAATTCACTTTCTTTAATGAGACTCTCTTTATAACATAGTAATATACTATTCTGAGGCACAGAGCGGGAAAAAAAAGGGAGTGTGAGTTTTGTTTGGGTCATGTTTGATACGAAGTGTAGTAATCAGAGAACACTTTCCAGAAGAGAGGTATCTAGAATACAGCAAAGATAATTAGTATCTTTTCTTAAAGCCAATGATAATGGAAAAACAGCATACGTATACCAGCTGAGACCTACATATAAGCATAAAATGGATATACTGAATGAGAATGATTGTGATAGAAATCTACTGAGACATTTGTGAACCAAAATCTTAACTTTGATTTTGCCATCGTCTTTCTAATACTCTACACCTTACCTTCAAACTCTGATTATATATTTGCCAAGAGCTGTGACAAAGACTAGGCCACTGTAACACTTTATCATTTTACCTTTTCCACAGTAGGTAGTCTGCTGCTTGATTGGCTAGATCATTCTTTCTCTATGCTCCATTTTCTATTGTCAGAAGCAGCTATAAAGGATTTTTATTGTTTAAAGCAAATAGGTAAGTATCCTTAGATTGCATGCCTTAAATTGGGACACAAATTCTGTATGTTATCCTACAGTGTCAAAAAATTCATGTTGAAGGAGAAGTGAAAGGAGGGAAAAGAGNNAAAAGAGGGAAAAGAGGGTCTTTTCTCCACCATTTCAAATAGACATGCCTAATCCAGATATAAGGATATTCTTAGCATCACCATTTCCCTGGCAGAATTGGTCCCAAAGCCATCACATTCTACATTCTATGGGAAACAGAGTGATTAGTTGTGGA
>LZPO01118019.1:9016-29868 GCA_001675575.1 Neotoma lepida
CAGCAAAGTTCTTCTGTCCAGCAAATGAAGGTCTTCATATCCAAAACTCTTTTGAGAAAGAGATTTATTTGGGAAGGAGTTGTCCAGGAGAGTAGCTGCCTCTACCAGGGTGGAGAGAACAGCTCAGAACTGCCCAGGCAGGGCTCTTTGTATAGGATGACCCGGGGGGGCAGAGTCAACAGGGATTAGGTAGTTTTTTCCTGCCCTGGGGTTGGTCGGTTTTGTGGGCTAGGGGCAGAGATGGCCCTGATGTGAGGGCCAAACTGTGTTTCTTTCACTGGCCTTTTTTGGCTTTTGAACACTGATTCTAAGGTCAGGGCAAATATCTTTCACTGGCTCTGATTCTAGGGACCAAGAGTGTTATTTTGGTACTAGTTTTAGAGTCAGTTTCATTAGTTCTGGGTTTGGGGATAAAATGTTTATTTCTCTGGCTCAGGTCCCAATCCCAGGCTGTGTTTCTTTCTCTGGTCTGAGCTCCAGGGCCAGGATGCCACTTCCTGCTCTCTAATTGGTCGGTTTCACAAGTCAGTTGGCCAGGGGCAGCTACTTTCTTGCTCTGATTGGTTGGTTTCACAAGTCAGTTGGCCAGGACAGAGAGGGCCCTGATGTGAGCCTAACTGTGTTTCCTTCACTGGCCTTACTTAGCTTTTGGACACTAATTCTAAGGCCAGGGCACATATCTTTCACTGACTGACTCTAGGGACCAAGAGTGTTACTATGGTAATGGTTTCAGAGTCAGGGCATATTTCCTTAGTTCTGGGTTTAGGGATAAAGTGTTAATTTCTCTGGCTCAGCCCAAACCCAGGCTGTGTTTCTTTCACTGGTCAGAGCTCCAGAGTCAGGGTGGGTTTCTTTAGCCAGCCCATTTTCCATACAATGGTTGTTTCTATTTTCCTGGAAAGACAAAAACAAAATCCTCCCCAACCCTAACTTTGGGGATTTACCCTTTTGGCAAGTTATATCTGATCAAATGAAAAGCATTTGTTAGTTTTATAAGTTAGTTTAGATTGAGTGGTCATGGTGTTTGATGAACTATCACCTCTTCTAATCAAGAGATCTCTCTTGTTCAAATCTGATCTTTATCAATTTTGGTTTATGGTTTCTCCTGAAATTTTTGTTTTATTTTCTAAAGCTGTTCTATCATCCAGAGAAGTATGGTTTTTTACAATAGGCATTAGATCCTTTAATTGCTGTGGGAAGGAGTTTCCTCCACAGTGAATGAATGAACCTGTGAGAGGACCCCCCAAGGCATTTTGCAAGGGCAAAGGTTACCCTCTGTGTCCCTTGTTGATATGCATTCACTGGTCCAATGTTGGTCTTTGCCACACCTTCTGCATACTCCAGAAGGGAGGGGCATTCTNTTTGGATTAGTCTTAGAAAAAACATTATTTCTAGGAATGCCCTTTTTAGGTGACCTTATTTACCACAAATAAAACATCTGACATTTCAATTTTTCTTCAAGCCTCTTGAAATCTCCTCTCCTATCCAAGCATCATCATGATCATGAGATTCAATATTGACTGTATCTCTGATCCATTCCTCTATGGGTGCTGATCTTGCCTTTAACAGCCTAATTACCCTTTTATATTGTGAATAAGCATTTTCAAAAGCCAGAGATTCAATTATTATTTGTTTAGCTTCTGAATTTGCTATCATTCTATTTACTCTTGAAGTCAATCTTTGTAAAAAAATCAGTGAAGGTTTCTTTTGGGCACTGTATAACTTTAGTAAATGACTCAGTTCTCTTTCTGACTTCTTCAATTCTGTCCCAAGCATTCAAGGCTGCTGCATGGCATGGAGCCAAGGTGTGGTCATCATTAGCATAGTCTCCCTTTCCAAGAAGTTGGGAAATTTCAAACCTCTAGCCCTACTTCATTGTTCAATAATCCTAGCCTCATCTTTCCACCAGATCCTCCACTGTAATTGAGGACCAGGCTCCAGTATTGCTGTAACCAAGTCTCTCCAGTCTTGTGGGATAATTCTGTTACTATTATTAAACTCTGACCATGAGTTTAACATCTGCTTCACAAAAGGTGAATGCATACCTTATGAGACTATCNCTTCCTTAAATCTCCTCAAATCTAACATTTCCATAGGAGTCCATTCAGCTCTTACACAGCCTTGGGGATATCTGTCATTTGGCTGTTCCTGTAAGGTGCCTGGATAAATTAAGGTTGGTTGCTTGAAAACCTTGAGCTGTTACTCTCTAATTTTATAATGTAATGANGAGGTTGGTTCCCCTTTAAATTCCTCTGTCTGGGTCAGAATAGCTCTATGATCTGGTTTAATAAGTTTTTCTAAGGCCTGTATCTTGGTACTCCTATCCACCAACGTTTTTAGAAATAAACCAAGAATTATCAAACCAATAATAAGAATTATAAAAATGATAACATGTCAATCGGAGTTGGTTATCCGTTCATTTAATTGTTCCATCTTTAAACCATGCATTACATAATCATACAGAGACCTAACTCTCTCCATTGTAATAAAGTTTTCCATTTTTTAACATTGGAAAAAAACTCTCATTTTTAAACTAATTCCACCCTTTATGAATTTCCAATTGTCTCACCAAATCTGCTGCTGCTGATGGTGAAGATGACAGTGAAGTGTGAGGCTTACTGCTGCTTCATAGAGCAGTAGCCTGAGCAGGTGTCAAGGCAGCTATCTAGTGTTGCAGCAGCCTGAGGAGAGGGTCCAGAGAAAGCCCACAATCCACCTGGAGAGAGGAAGCCAAAGAACCAGCCATCTGTATGGAGGAACGTGTGAAAGNGGCTAACTCCGGTGGTGTTTGGAGCCCAAGCACCTGTGGAGTTTGCTGCAGAGAGGCTGCAACAGAAAAATCCCAAACTCACTAAGGGGGCTTGGGGAAAGAAAAAGGAAAACCTAACCAGAGGGGCAGTGAATCAGGCCTGAGTGGCTGCAAAGCCATGGGCAAGCGGCTTTTTCATGAATTCATGGCACAAAGGTTGGACGCCAGATGAAGCACGATCCTAATTAGTCTTATTAAATAGAAACCTTGAGTCTGCTCCAGACATTCGGCCCCCTCACTGGCCTTCCTACATGCCAGGCTCTGTCCTGCCCCAGGGCCTTTGCACATGGTGTTTGCAGTAGAGAATTGCTGTCTGTCCAGCTGTCCCCAGGGCTCCCTTCCTCATAGTCTCTGCTTGTTACTGACTGATATCTCCCCAGCCCACCTTATTTTAAATCTGTCTCTTATACACATCTAGATGTGTATAAGAGACAGGTTCGGTGGTTGGTATGTAAAATAAGAAAATCTTTTAATAAAAAATAAAAAAAAAATTGTACCCTTATTTTCAGCTTCCTTCATTTCCACCATAGTGCTCCCCCACTCAAAGGCGTGCCCCTGAGGGCGGGCTCAGGTGAAGGTGCCAAACTCAGAGTGGATAAATACTGGACCAATGACTGGCCTGTGGTAAGGAGTGAATGAATGAATGAATGAATGAATGAATGAATGAGTGAATGGCCTGGAACAGAGTCTGCTATGGAGCAGGCACTGGGCTAACACACCTTGAGTAGTGAGTGAGAGAACAGAATGGGGTCTGGCACACAGCATGAACGCTCATTCAGTGGCACACAGTAGGTGCTCAGTGTATGTGGAGAATANTCATGGCTGCCACACACTAGGTGGTGCATGGCTATCCAGCTCTGTCCTGCTCCATCTAGTCCCAACCACTTCTACCCGCAGCCCCTGGAAGCAGAGGCCAGCTCAGTGCACAGTCTGGAGAGGCAGGTAGGTGGGGAGGGCCAGTGCTNGNGAGGGTCCAGGGTCCAGGGATTTCGGGTCCTGGGTCCTCAGGGCCTTAAGTGCTGACGTCGACCTCTGCAGGTGCAGGAGCTGCAGCAGCTGCTGGCTGAGAAGCAGGAGGAGAAGGAGAGCCTGGGCCGGGAGGTGGAGAGCCTGCAGAGCCGCCTGTCCCTGCTGGAGGAGGTCCCCATGAGGGCGGGGCCGGAGGAGTTAGGGTGCTGCCGAGTGTACAGGGCAAGAGGCTGGGCAGGCTGCGGTCAGAGACTGGGGGCGGGACCAGAGGCCGGGTGGTGGTGGAGACTTGGTTGAGGGTAGAAGTGTGGGGGAGGGCAGAGATTGGGTGGGAGCAGAGCAATCATTGCAGTGAATGAAGCCAGGGTGTGTGGGTGGGGTACAGCATACAAACAGACAGAAGGGGCTGGGCCAGAGCACAGCATGGGAAGTTTGCCAACACAGGGCTGCAGGCAGGTGAAATGATTGAGAGAGGGAACAGAAAATGCAAAATAACCTTATCATCAGGATGAATATGTATAATATAAAAGCAGTTTTTTAAATCCAAAAGTATTAAAGGGCCAATCTTTAGGAATCGTGGGCTTAGGCAAATCAGGGTGTAAAACTCCCATTGGCCACACGGTGGCACTAACATTCCATAAGTCAACCAACAATCTCCATTTACCAGATTATTATTTAATTACAAAAGCAGAATAATTCCAGGGAGAAAAGAGGGTTCTAGGTGGCCATTCTCATGAAGAGCCTGTAACTGTTCTTTAGAGAGNGGTCGTTGAGGTGTCCAGGCAGGCTCATTAGATTTCCGTGTAATTTTAATAGGNGGTATTTTTTCAATGACCCCTATGAAAAACACAATCCATGTTTATGAGTTTGTCATTGTGGGAATACGGGGTCAAAATCCCTTGAGAAACTTATTCTAGTTCTTTTCAGTTTTGATATCCCATTCTTATCATTGACCATTAGGCTTGTGAAGAATAGTTAGCGTTAGACATGGGAATGTAGATCTCTGAATTTGTCGTAGAAAGTCTTTTCCCCAAAGATTAAAGAGAACATGAGTAACAAAGGCTATGGAACTGCCATAATGCCTCCTGGACCTATTCATTGTAACTTTGTAGCACTCGGTTTAATATCCTTAGAGTTAATATTTCTCAACCCTATCAGGCTTGAAAGTACCTCCATAACAGGCCATCCAGGNGGTCTTCTTCTGTGGTTATAATGGAGATATCAGTTCCGTAATCAATCCTGTAAAAGTTTTTCCTCTTTTATTTAAATACAATAATGGTTTATCATTCTCCTTTAGAGACGTGTTTAAAGGTACAGTTTTATCTGAACCACTGAATTGTCATTCATAAAGCTCAGCACATTGTTCCTTGAAGGAACTACATAAGGCAATAATAATAACTGTGCAGTATTCCTCCTGCCCTTATTGACAATCAGTGGGCACTGTGATCATGACAGCAATTTCCCCTGTATTATCTTCACCAATGACACCTGTATGATCTATGATTCCTTTCATGGATAAACTACTGTGACCTGATAAAAGTTCAACTGTTCCTGGCCATACAGGTCCCAATATCTCGTGTGTAACTTAAAAAGGACATCAAAAAGGGGAAATGACAATAAATTTAGGGCAAGAATATCAATAGTAGCATTTCCTTGTGTACCAGCTTGTAATGAAAGAATACATTGACTGTAATCTAAAGCTGGCACAAATGTTATTGGTTTTGATATCAAAGACAATTGATTTTTCCCAGAGTNCCAGAAGAGACACTACCAGTGGTGAATTAACTAATCTGAGGGATACTTGGATAAATCTACATACACAAAACTCTTTAGTCTGTTCACTTTATTCTTCTGAGTCAGGTCTCTCTACATACAGTTTCCTTTTCCTCTCATACTTAGCTCCTTTCTTGCCTGATTTCTCTCTACACTTTTCTGCTGTCTCTTTCAGTTCTATCTTAATTCTCTCATCTAGTTCTTCCCCATNTAGCTCTTCCTCATCTTCCATCTAGTCCTTCTAGTTCCTCTCTCTAGTCCTCCCAAGTCTCTGAGGTTTTCAGTTATATACCCATACAAAGCAGCAATTCTCTGGCCAAGGCAAATTCACACAGGCTTGAATTCTTACAGGGTCAAAAGGAGGGACCATAAGATCCACACAAAGAGCAGTAATTGTCAGCTATCATAGCAACCCAAAAGGGAAATGGCTAATGGGGAAATGAATCAACTAAAGGCTAAATTTGGTTATAGATCTGAAAAAGGGGATATATGTGCTCAAATTATATTCTTAGAAGTGGTTAGGTAAAATGTTAGGCTTCTATAAGTCATGGAGTGAAAATAAAACTACCTTTTATTCCTATGGAGCCGTGTCTCTCTCAGCTTAACTTGGCTTCCTGTTTCCTGGCAGGGTGGGGGAAGTGTAACGAGGTAACTAGGCAACCTGTATCACAGCTTGATGTACCTGTATGTAAAAGCCCTTTAGTTCTGAGTTAATTGTTAAAGAGAGATGTAGAAGTAGAGATAGCACTTGGAAGAAAAAAGGTTAAGCTAAATTAGCACATCTGCCAGGCCTTCTCTAACAGATAGTCTGGATGCTATCTATCTGCAGACTGTTCTTAGAAAGTCTGGGAAGTATCTCAGATAGGATACTTTCTTCCAGAGAAGGTTCTGGCTGGATGTTGCTAATGACGATAATTACAGAACGGCCTGACATTAGGGGTCTTGACTGTNTTTGTTGTTAGCACAGGTGGAGGAAGTTATCCAAATACTTTAATTGTATAGGGAAAAATGTGCACAATGAATGATCAACACACTGTTCTANGAATGGAAAAGCTGCAATAGCACACAAGAAATTCATTGCAGGAAACANCTAATAATCAAAAGCCAATATCATCAAGACTCCTTAAGGCCTGGCTTTATCTCTGGAAAGGCCCTTGGCTTCTTCCAGGTGTAGCTTTGTCATAGTCAGCTGAATTCCTACTTATATTTCTGCATTTCACAGCAGTTTTTGGATTTAACTCCTTTAAAATCATTTTCTCTTTTCTTCATTGGTATTGTTAGAGTTGCTAGGCACTACACTGCTGTCCATATCATATTTAGATCAGCATTCCTTTGGCCAATGTTTTTCTTTCTTGCATTAGGGCATAAGCTATGACCTCACTAATTCTGAGCATTCATTTGTTGTAAGGGCCNTTTACATTGTTTCTTTGAGTGGTCAGGTGGGCCATAAATCAAACGCTTTGCTGACATCTGCCTTTGAGCAGCATGGGTTTCTAAAGCAGCTAATTTTCTTCTATGTTTGTAGGTCCACACATTTCTACATAACTTCAGAAACTGCATACCATTTCCTATCTCTCTGAGATCTGATTAATCCTTGCCAATCTTCATTGACATCATCAAAAGCCGGGTGTTTTAATAATAACTCTTGAATTTGTTCCCCNTTTACTTGTTTCTCAACAGCATAGTTGTAGGAGAATTCCCACTGGGCCACACCTGGTCNGGCTCCAGAGTGCNAGCACCTAGTCTTAATGCATCTTTTGTTTCCCGGTTACCTTTTGTTTCTCTTGTTGCCCTCTATGTGAACCTTTCTGAGAGTCTCCCAAGGATACAAAGGCCTATGCAAAATTTAGTTCAGGAAACCCAGAAAACTGTGGTACCTGATGAATCCAGGAGTTTGCACTTGGCATTGTATTTTTGGAAGCTTCTTTCAGGTTGTTTTGAGAATATGGAAATCAAGACTGTGCTCCCCTTCTCCCTCCAAAATACTCAGCCCTATGGGCAGACTCTCTTCCCTTCCAGAAAATGATGACAGGTTTTCCAGGGACCTTAGATAGCCACTTCCCCCAAGATGACCGTTTGTCAGTCTTGTCACTTCTAGAGTTAACTTTAAGCCCATGTGCTAATCCCTCGAATGTCCCTCTCCCTCAAGTGGCTATAGCTTTTATAGATGCCAATAAGATCAATTTTGGCTTAATAATAACCATGCCTAATGTTGAAGAAATAACTCACACCCAACTCAACCCAGGCTCCATCCGATTGGGAGAATTCCTGGCCATCCTTAAAGTACTGGAGTTGAGCGTCCGCTGCGCGCGAGCCGGGAGTCCCCGCGGCGGCCGGCGGCGGCGTTGGCAGAAGGCGGAGGTGGTGGAGAGAGCCCANGGCTGCGGCAGCGACAGCGAAATGGCGGAGACCGTAGCGGACACCCGGCGGCTGATCACCAAGCCTCAGAACCTGAATGACGCCACGGGCTGCCCAGCAACTTCCTCGAGATCGACGTGAGCAACCAGCGATGGTGGGGGTCGGCCGGGGCCGCTTCACCACCTACGAGATCAGGGTCAAGACAAATCTTCCTATCTTCAAGCTGAAGGAATCCACTGTTAGAAGGAGATACAAGTCTCCCAAGGATATCTCCCAAGATATCCTCTCAGAAAGGTTCACATAGAGGGCAACAAGAGAAACAAAAGGTAACCGAGAAACAAAAGATGGATTGACTAGGTGCTAGCACTCTGGAGCCAGAATAGCTTCGAAGTGAACTAGAGAGAGCAAGGTTGTAGTTCCCCCACTCCCTAGGAAAGCGTTTTTTGCGGCAGCTTCCTTTTAGAGGAGACGATGGAGTATTTGATGACAATTTCATCAAGGAAAGGAAGCAGGGACTGGAACAGTTTATAAACAAAGTCGCTGGTCATCCTCTGGCCCAGAATGAACGTTGTCTTCACATGTTTTTACAGGATGAAATAACAGATAAAAGCTATACTCCATCTAAAATAAGACATGCCTGAGTTTGGAAAGAAGAGGCAAAAACGAGACCATTAATGATTCATCCACACCAATGAAGAAGTTGTAACTAACTTAGCATGCTGCACAGACACTGGGCTGACATGCCCTGGGTATACTAACACTCACATGCTCCTTCATTTTGTTTTCTTTTGGCGGTTGACAAGAAGTACACTTGCTTTAGTGAAACTCCCTCGTTGAGCCTCTAACTAGCTCTTCCTTGCTGTGTCCGTGTGCACACTGTAGCCTCACAAGCCNGTGGAACCTGCAGTCCTAACTAAAATTGCTGACTTGGTCTTATTTGCAGTTTCTGTGTCATGTTTGCTTCTTGAATCCGATTGACTAGAATGTTTCTCCTCCCCCCTTACTGTGTGATGTCACCACTTGGTCCTAATTTATGTGCAGGAGCACAACGCCATTGGTCTCCAGTGCCACACATATGAGGTGTACTTTGTGCGCAGAGTGTGTCTTTCTTCTGGCCTGTAATCCCCTTCACATGGAAGATTAATGAGGGAAATCTTTATATTCTGTATAAAAACAAAATCAAATTTATATACTAAAATCATTTGTTTAAAAATTTAAGTTGTTTTCAAATAAAAGTTGAAATGCATTTCTGGTGTGCACTGATTGCATGGCCTCCAGAGCCTGTCCTTTCTCCCATGGCCTTGTGCTTCCCTCCCTCACTAAGAGGGATTATATACTAATTATATACCTCTCATTCCCGGAACTCCATTCCTCTTTAAACGGTGGTGATATCAAATACGCCACCACCTTTAAACAGCAGCAGAGTGCACTGAGAAAACATTCCTGAAGGCTTACTGTGTGTTTGAGAATTGCTTTATAATCTCAAGTCATTCTTTAAAAGGCCTTTTAAGATAAGTCAGTATTGTGCCTCCTGTTTCTCAGCAGTTGTTCCCCAGGCGTCTGCATGACTTGCTGGAACTTAGGAGGGTGTACTAAGTNAAAAAGTACTGGAGTTGAGCCAATCAATGCCCGTTAACATTTTTTCAGGTGTGTAAGCTGTTGTCCTTTGCTAAACTAAAAACCCTTAGAGATCTCATCTCCATGACCATGAAAGTGATACAAGTCATGCTAGAGAATGGGAGGCATCCTGGTATACATGCCATACTCGTCCACACTCAGGATTGCCAGGAATGCTGGCTGCTGTCAACCACCATGTAGATAAAATGATCATGACAGTGTTGCTGCCAGTGCTGGAGCAGGCCAGGCGCTTACACCAACAGTTCCACTGTCACCTCATAACCTCCATAAACTTTTGCCTGACTTGCCCCTCCTGTCAAGTTGTAAGCACCTAGCACAAACTTGCACCACCTGTGCTCCCCTAGCACCCCTGGGACCAATAAATAGAGCAGGAGTTAACCCCAGGGGCCTAACACCCAATGCACTCTGGCAAATGGATATTACTCATTACCCCCCCTTTGGCAACTTAAAATATATACACATAATAATAGATACGTACTCCTCATTTGCCTTTGTCCTAGCACAGACTGTGGAAAAACCCTCCCAGGCAATCAAGGCATTAAAAACTGCTACGATGGTCATGGGAGTGGCTTGGAGCAAAAAAAACCAGATAATGCCCAGCATATACCTTTCAACGGTTTAACGATTTCCTTAGGGAATGGAAAATAGAGGACACCACAGATATTCCATATAACCCCCAAGGACAGGCAATTGTAGAAAGGACAAACCTCTCACTAAAGGATGACTTACAAAAAATACCCAAGGAATTGAAGAGGGATCCACNCTTGGCCCTGGTAGAAGCTCTGTTCCAGAAGATCTTCTTGTCATTTGATGATAAAGGCCTGAGTCCNGCCTATAAGCATTGGGCCTCTCTCCCCAGAGAAACACCACTCCCTCTAGTCAGATGGAGGGACCCTATATCTAATCTCTGGCAATCTCCTGCTCCCTTATTAACACATGGGCGAGGATATGCTTGTGTGTTTCCACAGGGTCAAGCTAAGCCAATATGGGTGCCAATCAGAGACACAAGGCCTGCTACGGATCTACGAAGAAACTTAGGTCACAAGACCCTTGTCCCGTTTCCTTGGAGTGTTCTCACAAGCACTCATCACTCTTCTCACATGACTCCATTTGTGAGCCATGTTCCAACGATACACCTAAGATTAATTTTAACATAAGAAAAACCATTCATATACGTGAAGAAAGCCCATTATTACAATATGGAGACACACATGTCTATATTATAAAANGTGCTTTCTACATGTACATGTTATTTTTTTAGAAATCAAAAGCAAATTTTAATTTAGGTGTATATAGTATGTAAATATTTATAAAATGTATATATGTCTTTACACCATTTGTACACCTGGTGCCCAAGGAAGCAAGAAAAGTGCATCATTCCTCCTATAACTGGAATTACAGATAGTTCTGAGCCATCTGACAAGAGGGCTAGGAACCAAAGTTGGGTACTGTGGTGGTTTGAAAGAAAACAGCCCCCAAAGGGAGTGGCACTATTATGAGGTGTGATTTTGTTGGAGTAAGTGTGGCCTTGTTGGAGGAAGTGTGCCACTGTGGGCATGGGCTTTGAGGTCTCATATATGCTCAAGCCACACCCAGTGTCTCAGTTTACTTTTTGTTGCCTGCCGATCAAGATGTAGGACTCTCAGTTCCAGCACCATGTCTGTCTGTTCGCCTCCATGCTGCACCACGATGATAATGAACTAATCCTCTGAACTGTCAGTGAGCCCCAATTAAATGTTTTCCTTTATAAGAGTTGCTATGGTCATGGTGTCTCTTCACAGGAATAGAAACTGTAATAAGACAGGTCCCCAATAGCAGCAGTACTATTGTGTCTCCAGCTCACAAATATGTCATTATATGCAGAAGATGAAGGTGCCCCATTACTCCTTCTGCCTTCTATCATTTGGAAGTAATGAAAGTCCCTGACACTTGGACATTGAAGTAGTGAATGGATTTCTATCTCTCTNTGAANGGCCTTGGCACATTGCTTCTTCTTGTCATTGTTAACACAGTCCTTTTGATGTGAGTGAAGACAGTGAAAGTTTTAGTTGAGTAGAGATGAGTCCACATTATATTAGGATGAAAGACCCCAACTTTCCTAAGGCCTGAAACCCCCGGGATGTAAGACCTCGACTTTCCTTAGGCCTGTAACCCCCATACTCTTTAGGCCTGAAACCCCCTCCCTTAGTGTTGAGAAGCTAAAGCCAGAGCAGAATTGCTAAACTACTGTTTAATGGAGGTCAAGATTTCTGTTAAGATACGCTGCTCAGCCGCTGCTCCACCACAACCNGCGGTTTCTGGTAAAGAGATAATTGCTCAATTGTAGTTAGGGCAATTACAGGAGTTCCTGGGAAAGTCACTGTGACCTTGTATAAACCNCCCCAAAGTTCTCGGGCAGAACCTCAATTGCTTGACCACAGGATGTCACAGGATGTCACAAGACATTCAGGTGATAATGATTATTTGGCTCTGGAATGTCCCAACTCTGGTCTCCATGACAATGAGCACCCTATGATTAAGCCAAACTTTGTGGAAAGTCCCTAGACACGAACCAATCAAAGATAGATCTGTATGAAAACTGTAATTCTGTGATTTTTGCCTTTAAAAACTGTGTGTGATTTCAGTTCGGGGCTTCTCTTGCTCGGGAGAGCCAAGAAGGCCCGATTGTACAACCGTTTGTCTTTATGCCCTGAAATAAAGCCTCTTGCAGTTTGCATCANCTGGACTGGAGTTTGGGATTTTGGGGNCCCTCTTCCTGAGAAGGTAGTACCCTGTTTTTGGGGTCTATCAAGGAAATGTTCCATAATATGATGTGTGCTGTTTTTTAAGTGTTTGAGACAGGGTCTCTCTACATAGCCATGGTTGTTTTGGAACTCACTATGTAGATCAGGCTGGTCTCAAACTTGCCGAGAGAAGTGGCCTGGTTGTTTGTAATTAAAGCATGTTTTTGGTTGGGAGCCGACACCTGCACCGTGCAAGGTGGCCCCTATGGCTAGACCCAAAGCGTGGGAAGAGCCAATGCCTGAGCAAAGCCTGACACGTCAGACAGGTTGCCTCGCTTATGAGGACGAATGGCATCTTGACAAGCAGGGTTGGCATTTTCACAGGCCAGATATTTAACAAAAGGCGCTTTTGCTTTCTCCACTGCCAAAGAGCTACTTAGCAGCAGCATTTAAACGGCTAACAAAATCACTGTATAGTTCGTCAGGACCTTGCCTGATCCTTGCAAGGGAAGTGGTGGCCACCCCTTTGGAGGGTAGGCATTTCCAGGCTTTAAGGCCAGCATATTGAATTTGAGCTAATAACCCAGGGGGAAAACGAGCCTGAGTTTCATTTTGATCATAGGGACTATCACCCAGGAGTTTTTTAAGAGTCCAAGTTTTTGATGATTGTTTTTGGGAATTGCGCTGGGACATCTCTCTACAGTTTCCTACAAAGTCAGTTTTCCAAAGAACAAAATCTCCTCCAGCCAACACAGCTCTAGTCAAATAGCTCCAATCATTTGGGGTAAGCCATCTATCACTCAGACTTTCTAGGAGGGCTAAGGTAAAGGGGGCTGCCTTGAGTTTTTCTAGGTGTTTAAGGCTAAGGCGTTTGTATTTTTGAGTTGGCTCAGGGTTATTTCTGACATTTTCTGGTGGTTGAGCAGAAGCTTCATCCTCAGAGGCAGACTCCTCGGATCCACTGCTTTCCTCATCCAAAGGAGCGGGTGCCTCTAAACCGGAAGGAGCCGCCTCCTCGGGGGTAGGGTTGTCAGGCCTTTCCTCTGAGGGATCGACCAGGTCCCCCACAGCCTGGCTATGGGTAATTGGAAAAGTATAGAGGGTGCGGGATGTCCTCAACTTTTGTTTTTCTTTGGGTGGGCCTTTTGCGCCCTCCTCTGGGNTTTTTTGGATGTCTAAGGCCAATTTAGCCAGTTCTTTATTAACGGCCCTGAGTTCCTTCATGAGTTGTAAGGTCTCTCGTCTTTCTTGGAGAATCTCTCTGAGGGAGCAGGCCTCATCAAGGAGGCGACCCTTTGCCTTTTGTAAGAGGGTGGGATCAGAGTTATTTTCAAGGACCAGAACACAAAAGGAGGTTGCATAAGGGGGAGGTTTAAAGGGTGGGAGCTTTGAAGAGGTCAGCTTGCTAAGAGGAGGCCAGTCCGGGTTATGATAATTAGCAGCCTCTTTCTCCAAGGAGGCTTCATCCTCCGGGGTCAAATCCTCACCAATATTTTTAAGGGAAGGATATAATCGTTTTGGGGGGTCAGCTGGGTCCTTTTTCCCGGACGGTGGGGGGGGGTCTAAGTGGCAGGGGGGAGGCTGAGGCTCAGGAAGATCAATATTAACAGAAGGACAAACAGAAGGTGGATGAGAGTATTTTTTTTAAAGCTTCCTCTCCTTCTATGATTAATTCTTTAACATCGGGGCATGATTATGAACCTTTATGATATTATTAACTAAATTCCAATACGAAAATGCAGTGACTGGGACCTTTTCAGGGCCAAAAGTTCGATAGCAATCATTTAAACAATCACCAACTCGCTTCCACTGTTTTTTATCTATAGTGCCNTCCTGAGGAAACCAGGGACAAAGGTCCCCAATATAATCAAGAAACTTTTTTAAATCTTTTTTTTTAACCCTTGTTCCTCATGTCTTGAGAGACTGTTTAAGTCCTGAAATAAATAAATCCTGTTTACTGAATGCTCGTCCCATGGTAAACGTACCTTGCGTCGGCACAAATCAACTCCCCAGATCTGTCTCACGGTCGGGTGTCCCCGTGGCGATCACTGACTGGACCTTTGCTCATGGAGCGTTCTCCACAGTGGTCCAACTGATATGCAGGCCTGCTTTGGTGTGCGACGTTCACCGATCCTCCACATTCTCAAGCCTCAAGGTTGGGCGCCATTTGCCCTGACCAGCGGGGTCTTCAACGGAGACCCTAGAAGGAGGAACGGCGAATGAAAGGGACAAGAGACACGAAGAATGACAGCAAGACAGGATTCTGATCAAGCTGCCAAGTTTATTCTTTCACCAATTGATTATATAGGGGGAGCTTGTGCTTAAGGGCGTGGGTCAGGGCAATTAGGTTGCTAGGTAACCTGACTGCAAGATGTTTTCTCAGGAAGGCCAGGATAGCAGGTGTCCCTGACTGACAAAAGATAAGGAAGTACCAAGCTGTTTTTGCTTAAGGCACTTTAAAAAAATACTCAGGAAAACAGGAACTGAGGATTACCTGGGCTAATACAGGTTTTGGCCTCTGGCACTTAATGCCGCACCTCATGCTCAACCCCCCACTAATAATCTGCATGTCTGCTTTTACCTAACACACTCAGGACTTCTAGGACTCAGGACTCTTTGATATCCACTCTTGTGTCTGCCCAAGTGTGCCCTGCGAACCCATGCTTTTATTTTCAATTTTTAGTTCCTGTGACATAAACAAGCTATGGAAATAGAATATTCTAATATGGTTTCCTTCTCAGTTACTGTAGATGTTTTCTATTTTCTGTGTCCTATAATCTCTAAACTATGAGTTCTTAATCCTACATTACATATGGTAAACTATACTTACTGTTCCTTTTCTAACCCAGGCAGCCTGACTTATTGAAAGCCATCTCTAAAGGGGAAATTTTTTGAAAAACAAAACACCACCACCAAAAAGGAAAAAATTTCAATGTAGAAGCTGTAATGTGGCCCAGTGAGTCACACAATATACCCCTTAGTCCATACATCTTTACTTGTAAATTTTTTTTGCAATGGATCATTGGTCTAGCTCAATGCCTCTGGCTTCTGCTTCTCTATAGATATTGGGCCTTCCCTGGGACTCCTTCAGGATATCCTGTTGTTGTCCTGTGTCATGGCGATCCTGTAGCTGGATCTGCAGATCTGGCCCCTTCACATGCTCTAGCAGTTCATAATTAAGGTGGATATTGGGGTAGGCCAACTCATAACCCTGGTTCTGGGGCTGGGTGATAGGTGGGTTGGTCAGTCTGCCAATTTTCCCTCATTCCCATCAAGGCAAGCTCTCCAGTGCTGCCCCAGATAGCTCACCCAATGGAGTAGGCATCAAGGAGCAGTGCCAGTTGTCCTGCTCTCAAACCTTTGGGCCTGGCTGTCCTTCCCTCACAACATTAGGGCAAGCTCTACTGTTTTGCCTAGGCAAGGTATATGGTCTGCTTTCCCAATTGCTGCAATTTAAGGGACAAGGCTAAAAGGGGGGGGGAGGGAATGTATTCTGAGTTATTTCATGCTTTACTTGTATTTAGATTGAGGAGTATAACAGAGACTAATAGATTATTAATTGATTAATTTGGAGAAGAGGTTCAAGGAAATGTTTAAAGAAAATATTGAAAGTCTATCCCTCAAGAGAGCCAAAACCCTCACTAAGTAACAGCCATTAAAAGTTTACTGATCTCTTTGGCATGTGAGGTTCATACATACATTCCTGACTTTGGCTAGATGAGGTCCCAGCACAGATAAGGCTAACATTAGACAGGTAACAATACAAGGAGAATACAGTAGGATCACAGGGACTNCAGACTCACATCTTTAAGGATGGAGAAGTTGAACATACTCTGTCTTCTTCTTGGTCTCTAATCCAGGAAGAGGAAGATAGAGGTATCCAGGCACAAACTACCAAAGTGGATAGTTTGATAAGTTTACTTGTTAATGCTCTTATATCTCATGGCAATAAGGAAAAGAACCAGCAAGTAGAAGAAAATGTTAGAAAGATCTAAACATGGAAATGGCCTTAGTAATCAAGGACTTTGGTATATGAAGATAAAGATGTCTGGATGTCTCCAGAATGAAAAAGACTAGAAAGCTTTCACAACTTATGAAGTTATTAGTCATTTGAGCAACATTAAGGATGCTACTTAGAGATTACATTGTATTAAAGTTGGCAAGAACAGAGACCAAGAAGTTCAAGCATTGGCTAAAATGTATGACAAATAAAATTTTATTTAGAAATGTCTGTCCATTGAAATAAGTATGGCTGGAGAGATGGCTCAAGGGTTAGGAGCACTGGCTGCTCTTCAAGAGAACCTGGGTTNAATTCCCAGCACCCACATGGCAGCTCACAACTGTCTGTAACTCTGGTTCCAGGAGACCTGACACCTTCACACCAATGCACATAAAATAAAGTTAAATAAATTACATAGAAAAGAAATACAAGTAATTAAAAATGTCAGACTGGTGTCAAACTGATCTTCTGGATGTTCAGTAACCAGATTTGGAGACTATTATAATGTGATCAGAGGGATTAAGAGGGAGAATATTTTCCCCTTTGCCCTCCCAGGTCACTGAGGCCCCAGCAGACTGTGGGTCATTGATCAATGTTCTGTAACTATGGAAAGAACTTGTTCTCTTGTTCATGGGGCCATGGAGACCCCACTCAATGAATGTGAAACAATGTCCATTCTACAAAGAGGAGTCTTAATGGAGGCTTCAAAGGAAATTGGTCACGCAAGGCTTTGACTTAACCTCACATTGATGGACAATGGGTAAAAGAAGGCTAAAGGAGCCTGAGGTCCTTTAAAGGGCACGTGAGATCAGTTGCACAATTGTCCTTGACCATACAGAAGAAAAATTACTTTGGCTACCTGCATAGTCTTCAGCACTGAGCAGGAAAGTTTAACCAAAGACTAAAAGACTTGGTAACAACCTAAGGGATCACACACCACAGACATTAAATGTAAGTCTACGGGAGATGTTACTTAGACAAATATATCTCACTAATATTTTCTTCTTGATAAAAAGATGTTGTCCAGATGTAAGACATCAGACTTTGGCTCACTGAAGCATCTTCCTACAGCCAAGGGAGACNAGCCAGTATTGTTTTAACATAAACATGAAATGATGNTAAATATCTCTTCTCTCNCTATCTAGAAGCCACATGGGCAGGGCATCATGCTGACTTTTAGCTCANGCAAGAACTTTCAAAGGGTGTGAAAGCTATGATGGGTTCATTGCTCTGGAGAATAACCTTAGAGGCCAAAGGAAAACCAGGGGTCTAATGGAAGAGGCTCTTGGAAGCCTATCAAGACAGTCTAATGGACTTTGGACATTNTAATCCTTCAAGACACCAGCCGAGGACCCCCTTTCCTCACTACANCTNACAGTTGGGATTCTATAGAGAGGACCCCTGGTGGGGTGCCTCAANAGTGCCACCTGACACTCCAAATAGAGTTGGAAGAAGGCAGATCAGTTGTTGCCCCAATCCTGGAATGGTTACCTCTTCAGAGAGNGTGAGATAAGNACAGGGAGTAGAAATTTGCTAGGCCGTTGAGGGTAAAAAGTCCTCAAACAAAGGGAATCAATTGCTTTCTTCACAAAAAACCAAAAGTGTCATTGGAANTCTCGTCAGTTTCATCCTTACCAGAGGTCAAAGATGCCAAGAGTGTTTGGGAGCTCTGATGNCTNAGTGAAGGGATTCTAGGGGCTTTAGGAAGGAGCAAAGTTAAAGGTAGTAATGAAGGCCTGCTAACAGAGAAAGCCCATGGTCAAGAGAACAGACTCTCTGGCTTGGATGCAGTTCTTGTTAATGTTGGGTAAAATGGCCAGCCAAAGAAACNCACCCTGGCCCTGAAACTCGAGCCAAATAAACACCCATTGGCCCTGGAACCAGAGCCAGTGAAAGAAACACATTAGCACTGGAACCAGAACCAAAGAAACACATCCTGACCCTGAAACCAAGGCCAAAGAAACACACCTTGGCCCTGAAACCAGAGCCAAATCTGTCCCTGACCTGCTAAACCAACCAATCCCTGAGTAGAAAACCAACCAATCCCTGAGCATGAACTCCAGCCAATCTGAGCTTGTCCAAGCTCAAGGGGATCGAAATCTGACCNATTCCNTCCCTGAAAATCTTCTCCCTAGAAAAACTCTGCCCCTAAGAAGCCCTACATAAACCCCTCTGCCTGTTCAGTTATTAGCTGTCCTTCTCCATCCTGGCAGAGGCAGCCACTCTCTGGGATTCCCCTTTCCCAAATAAATCTTTTTTGAAAGAGTTTTGGGTGAAACTGGCGAGGAACAGAATCTCTGCTGGGAAGCTCCCATGGGATAGAGCAGAGCAGAAGAAGAAATGGATACTTCTGCTGGGAAGCTCCCTTGGGGGGGCATGGAGTAGAAGGAACAACTTTTCCCAGGAGCAGGAGCTGATTGCTACATTTCTGCAGGGGTTTTCCCTTTAGCAGAGTGAAGCNGAAGTAACATTTTGGGCCAGAGCTGAGAAGAAACAGATACCTCTGCTGGGATGTTCCCTTGGAGCAGAGCAGAAGAAATGGATACCCCTGCTGGAATGTTCCTTTGGAAGGGGTGGAGTAGAGCTCAGCTGTAAGGACTCTCTCTCTCTCTCAGAAATGAGCAGGATTGCTACATCCTCCAAGGAGACCATCCCCAACTGGACTCCAGCTTCAGGGATAGCCTGACTTCTGGACAAGTCAGGATACCTCTCTCCTCACAGCTGTAGGTATCCAGGACACCTACCTTCACAGCTGTAGGTATAGCCTGAGTTTCTGACAAGTCAGAATATCTTTCTCTCCAGAACTGCAACACTTTCAGGTACAGCCTGACTTCCTGACAAGTCAGGATACCTTTCTCTCCGCAGCTGTAACACTTGCAGGTATAGCCTGACTTCCTGACAAGTCATACATCCCATGGCCAATTGTCCAAGAAATAGTACCACCCACAATGGTGGGGCTGTTGTACCCAAATATCAATCAAGACATGCCCAAATTACAGATATGCCCATAGATTAAACTTATACAAAGACANTTACTCCACTGAGCCTTTCTTTCAGGTTATTCTAGGCTGTGTCAGGTTGGCAGTTCATACTAACTAGGACACAACGTTTTAGGGGAATAGAAGGGTGACTGCTGTCATTGGACCATACTTTTGCACAGACACCCTGGATATATTGTCTCTCCACTACACTTTGGGATTAATTCCTCTACATAGTAACTCCATGGCTAACTATCAGTCCCAGATGTCAGAAACTCCAGGGAAGTTTCACAGGAATAAAGCACTCATCTAGAAGAAACCCTTCCTCAATATTCTCTGATATTTGCTCCAGTAAAAGACCAGCATCAACCATCCCTTTTCCATCCTACCCTTGCACAACCATGTCCTCTACCAGAGGGATATAAGCTCTGCTATAGGCTCCATCTACTCAGGCTCTTCTTAAGCTTCTTCCCAACAGTGCTTAGCTGGGGCATCAAAAGGAATTCCTTACCCCATCTCCATCCCCAGGAGANTCCTCTCAATATTGCATTTCATCAGTTGGAGCTAATATGCCTTGTTATCCCAAATAAGAGGTGACAGACCTACTCCAATGCTGACAATAAGTGATGCTGGGGGAGGATCCTAAACTCACAAATGCCCTGCATGAATGCCTAGCAGCCTAAGACAATTAGCAAGCCTACCTCATGTATCTGTCACAACAGGTCTCCAGACATCCCTCTCTTTTGTTGTGTATATTAGTTAGACCCAGTCTAACTAATACAGCCCACACGACTGGAAGGACAAACATCAAGCACTGGGGCTGGAAAGATGGTTCATCCAGTAAGGAAATTTGTTGCTCTCCCAGAGTACCCAGATAGCAGCTAACTGTAACTCCAGGTCCAGGTGGAATCTGATGCCCTCTTCTGGCCTCTGAGAGAATTGCATGCATGTGGTACACAGATACAAAGCAGGGAAAACACTCATAACACAAATAAAAGAAATAAATCTTAAACATATAAACAAAAAGTTACAAAGGCATAGTAAAGGCCAACAGCCCTGAAAAAGAAATAATCAATGAAACAAACAAAAAAAACAACAGCAAAAAGGGAAACCAAACATCCCGTCATCTCTTGCAGTCCATGATCTCTGCTCTGTGGTTATCAGTGATGCTATATTTGAAGAAAACAAGAGGCAGATAGCTCTGGGTTTCATGATAAACTGTATGAAGGCCTTCTAGAGGAGTCTGCACAACACTGCAGTGAAGGCTCTCATTATTCCTACAGCACAGGAACATACCTGGGTACAACCTGTAAGCCTCTAATCCTGCTTATAAACAGAGAAACCTTCTCACAGGAAACCAATGCACACTGCAGACAGCCTGTAATCAGCAGGTGTGTGCTGCATGCAAATCTGCTCAAGGGTACGACATTTCACCAAAGTGATGTCCTTGGAGGAAAATAAAGCAGGTGGATGCACCAACCTCCACAACTGATCTTTCCCCTGCTATGTTTGGGGTTACAATAGGAAGATTTTCGAGGAGACCTAAGGAACAAATACTCAGAACATACTAAAGTTCTTAGAAAGGAAGAAGGGAAACACAATTC
>LZPO01118020.1:0-10636 GCA_001675575.1 Neotoma lepida
CCTCCTTCCCAAATAGATCTCTTTCTCAAAAGAGTTTTGGGTGTGAAGATCTTCATTCGCTGGCATACAGAAGATCTTTGCTGAGACATCCCACAGTGGACTGAAAAAGAGGAGCTGAAAAGAAGATCTTTGCTGAGTCATCCCACAGTGGACTGAGCAAAGGAGAGCTGAGTAACACTTTGCTCAGGTTGTGGAGGAGATTGCTACATTTCTGCAGGGGTTTCCCCCTTTGCAGGGTGAAGCAAAAAATAACATCTTAGGCTGGAGAAGCAGAGCTCTGCTAGGAAGGCCCCTTAAATGGGGGCTGAGCAAAGCTCAGCTGTAGCAGCTCTCCAGGAGAGAAGCAGGATTGCTATATCCTGCCCGGAGACCATCCCCCACTACACCAGGTATAGCCTGACTCTCCCAAACAGTCAGAATAACTTTCCCTCCAGGGCTGGACTGTTTCTTTGCAGCCCCAGCCATCAGAGCCCACAGGGTTGCAACTTTGTTGCTTACATTTTTGGTGCTGAAACCCAGGACCAAGCCCACAGAGTTGCAAAGTTGCTTACAGTGACTTTGTTGTAGAATATTATTTTAATGTGTGTTACTTTTATTTACATTGCATTTGTTTAACTCTGTGATGATGTGTTACTGTGCCTGTCTAAAACACCTGATGGTCTAATAAAGAGCTGAATGGCTGATGGCAAGGCAGGAGAAAGGATAGGCAGGGCTGGCAGACAGAGAGAATATATAGAAGGAGGAAGAGAATAAGGAGAGAAAGATGCTAGGGGCCAACCACCCAGTCAGCCACAGAGTAAGAATGAAAGTAAGATATACAGAAGTAAGAGAAAGATAAAAGCCCAGAGGCAAAAGGTAGATAGGGTAATTTAAAATTAAGAAAAGCTGGCTAGCAACAAGCCAAGCTAAGGTTGGACATTTATAATTAAGAATAAGCCTCCATGTGTGATTTATTTGGGAGCTGGGTGGCAAGCCCCACAAAAGAGTAAAAAGTAAAAAGAGCAAAAACAACCAGCAACATGACCTTCAGGACAACAGAATTGCAAAGTCTGGGTACTAAAGCCAGGACCCACCCTGTCAAGTTTAAATTCTACCCTTAGTTTGTTTTAGAATTTATGTTTATAAACAGTATCTTATGTAGCTCAGGTTGGCTTCACACTCACATAATTTAGGATGACCTTGAACACCTGACTCTTCTGCCTTTGCTCACTAAGCACTGGGATTATTTGTATATGCTACTATGCATGGCTTAAAAACAACAAAAACCAGGCTGAGTGCAGTGGTGCCTACCTTTTATCCCAGAATCTGGGAGGCAGAAGCAGGTGGATATCTGTGAGTTTGAAGCCAGCATGGTTTATATAGCAAGTTCCAGGCCAGCTAGGGTTGAAGTGAGATGTTGTCTCAAAAAAGCAAACAACAAACCCTCAAACGTTTATTTTTGCTGTGCTGGGAATTAAACTGAGGCCATTGTGCATGCTAGGCAAATGCTAGGCCAGTGCTTTTTCCCTGGGCTCCAGCCTCAGTTCGGTGCATTTCTATGCTGTGTCCCAGTCCACTTGTCTGTTGTCCATAGTAGGCTCTAAACCCTTGCAGGCCAAGGAGACCCAAGGAGTCAGTCCATGGCTTATTTGGCCTTATACACTGGTGTAATCATAATGCTGCAGCTAGCGAGTGTTCAAAAGATGGTGACAAATAGTCACAATGAGAGCAGACGGAACAGCAGGTGTTTGACAAATGTGTGAGGCAAAGAGATGTAGAGTGAGGAGTGGGGAGACCCTGTTCTTCCCTGGATAGGGGAAGGCACCTGAGAAGGGGCAGAATCTCCTCCTAGGTGTGTCTCCTACACTTCCTCCCCATCTTTCGATACTTGTTTGGTACCCACTTTCCCTGATGTCATATTGCTTCAATCCTCCCACAGAGCTGCCTTTCAGGTCATCTCTGTTCCACAGCGCTTTGTGCTTCACAATGGTCCCTGCATCCCCATTGGTCTGAATTGCTCCTCCTTCAGGCAGGCCATTCTTAGCTGTTAAAGCGGAAATGTCTTACACAGACGTACACTCACATGTATAAATATTTAAAGGGTTTATATTCTTCAAAAGTTACAGTAAACCATCCATAGAGTAGAAATACTAGCTGTGTGTTAAAATGAATTAAAGTGCCATCTGCTCCATGGGCAGAGCTCCTCTGGGTCTGGTCATGTCACAGGCTGACGCTGTTGCTGTGATAATTGTCCTTCATCTCTGGCCCGGGAATTTTGATCCTTGTGCCACTATCTGAGAAATTGTGAGTGACTCTTCATTAGCTTACAAGCAAGGGGGGAATCCAGACTCTCTCTCTATAGCACTGGAGGATTATTAAATTTTACAGATGAAAAACCCACTGCCCTCCACAGAGCACAACTCCACAAGAATAAATGAGGTTCATAGAGGACTTGTCATAACTTTCCCACATGGCTGGGACCATTATTAATCCATTTCGCTATATCCAAGGACTCGCCTGCATATTTAGTAATACATTCTTTAAAATGTGAAATCAGTGCTCGAAGGAATCAGTGCTCTCTACCTCGTAAGATAGACTTGATGAGTATCGCAGCGCTTTACTGATGATCTGAAGGATGCCGACTCAAAAGCCACTAAGACAGGCTTTCTAAAGCTATTGTATTTGGAGATATGAGAAGAAGCTGGTAAAACCTTAGCATTCATTTCCTGACCCCACTCAGTGTGAACATTCAGAAAGCAAGTCTTGCCAGCCTTTATTTTTGGAAAGGTTAAAAACAACTCTACTTCATCCTAAGCCCTGCGATCTCTGCCGACCTTCTCCCAAAAGCTATTTAAAGATATGTTCCTCAAAGTTATATTTGTCCTTCCTTGAGGGCGAGTGAACGTTCCAATCATTTACACACAGGGAACTGGCAGAGGCAGATCCTGTAAGTCACCAAGTCACCTGTCGGGAGAAAAGGCTGTGGGGACAGAGGGGCTCAGTCTTCTCAGTCCTATGAAACAGTAATTTTCTTATTCATCCTACCCAAGCTATATTCAATGGTGATATATTGTATACCCTAATAAAATTTGCCTGAAGATCAGAGAACAGAACAGGCCACTAGATTAAACATAGAGTCCAGGCAGTGGTGGCACACATCTTAAATCCTAGCATTTGGGAGGCAGAGATCCATCTGGATCTCTGTGAATTCAAAGCCACCCTGGGCTACATGAGATTAATTCAGTCTAGGAGAGAAACAGAGGCAGGCAGTGGTGGCACACATCTTTAATCCCAGTTCTTGGGAAGCACACACGCCTTTAATGACTGGGTGGAGAAAGGTATACAAGGCGTGAGGAGACAGGAACTAAAGGCTTTTCAGGCTGAGGAGTCCTAGAGGTAAGACGTGGCAGTAGCTTGTTCCTTTGTCTCTCTGATCTTTCAGCATTTACCCCAATATCTGGCTCTGGATTTTTTTTTTAATTATAGGACCATTTTAGGAATTAAAAAAACACCATTCTCCTAATAATAGACATTTCACTTAAAAACCCAAGTGTAATCTGTTTTTATGACCTATGCAGATCTTTTGTGTCACATTCATTCTATGCTTCACAAATGTCTTTTACAACCCCCAAACAAGTCTCCATCTCAGCCCTGACTTGCTCTGTGATAGGACCAGGGTGACCTTCTTGTCTCCAAATGTTAAGCAGGTTGCTCACCTGTGCTTAAAAGTGTAAGTAGCCGTTCACTGCGACAGGTGCAAACACAATTTCAGGACTCCGCAGTCTGAGCAGCACAGATTTAGGGAATGGAAAGTGGAGCTTGCCTCACTTAGGGTGATCAAAGGACTGCATTTGCTTGCTACTATTTTTGTCTTCCCATGTTATGCCTTTATCCTGTAACTCTTAACTTGAGGCCAAAGTAAAGCAAAAATGACAAACAGGAGAGAAAATGAAAAAATGTTCTCTACTTCTCCCTGTATTTACATGGGATAAATTACCTTAAAGATGGATGAGACACAGGATCTCAGTGGTCCCTTTAATGCCAATTTTGTTTAAAAATTAAACTCACAGGGGCTAGAGAGATGCCTGAGTGATTAAGAGGACACAGTGCTCTTGAGGAAGACCTGAGTTCAGTTCCCAGTACCTTTGTTGGACAGCTCACAACCACCTGAAACTCCGTGTCCAGGAGATCTGATGTTCTCTTCTGGCATCCAAGGGCACCTGCACACATGTGCACATTCCACCCCCCAGACACATAAATACATATACACACACACATAATTTAAAAAGTATAGCTTCAAGATTTAAGTCACATATTCATACAACATACAAAGATATAACTCAATTGTGAATCTGTCTGTTGTGAAATTATAATGCCTTTAAAGATTTTAAGGAAAAAAGAATGAGAGGAGACTATAGGATGCAGAATATGATGAACTGTGTGGGGCTGAAATATTTTCGAGGACATTCTGTCTTATCACCTGACAATGTTTAAATCTCTGGTCTGGTTTAATTTTCACAATATACATCTTCACTATGTATTATTTTTAAATGTGACTTTGTTTGCCTGTATGTATCTTTTAAAATGCATTGAGTCCTAGAGGTCTCAGCAGGTGAAAAAGCACTTGCCACCAAGCTTGACCTGAATTAATCCCTGGAATCCACATGTGGAAGGAGAGAGCTGAAGTAGTCTCCTGACCTCTGCCGGTATGCCACTGTGTATGCACACAGTGAATGAATGAATGAATGAATGAATGAATGAATGAATGAATGAATGAAATATAATACTTTTTAAAGCTATAAAATGCATCAAATACTTTCTTAGAAGAGGTTTAGATGCCAGGACAAAACATGTTAGAGTGGCTTCCATGGTAATTCATGGGTAGCCTGTAACTGTCTTTTAAAGAAGTTGTGGTGGCTGTCCTTGAAGGAACTTTAAATGACATCTATGCAGACTCCTGGAAAGCTTGGCCCTGCAGTACTACCTGTATGTGCAAGGACTGGGGACATCTAATTGGACACACAAATAACCAATTCAGTAAACACTCCAATCCTCACTGAAACTTGTGTTCCTTCAATTCAAGCTTTGGCTACAACTCCATCGGAGAGTCCATTGTGTTTATGAGTGCAGGGGAGATGGGATCTTTTACAGTAAACCACAAAGGAGACAGGATATATATTTTGGCATGTAATAGATTTAGCTTTGACTACAACACAGGAGAATAGTCTGAATCATAATTGGAAAATAGAAGTTTTGAATCTTAGCTCAGTGATTTATTCAGGAGAAGGAGTTGTGTCTGGTGGATTCTGTTGACACCTAGGGAAGGCAGCACTTCTGAGAGCCTAGGAACAATAAAAGACTCAGAATCCAAGTCGAACAAGCGATTCTTATGCACCAAAGCATTTCTTATAAAAGTTATTATCAGCCTTGGCTCTAACAACAACAACAAAACCCATCTTTTCAGTAGGGTGTTTTGTTTGTTGAGGACACCCCCCTCCTGTTTAGCCAGCTAAACATCCCAACATCCCAAGGGGGAGAGAAGCTTCACACACAACCACAAGAAGGTGGCAAGCTCCCAAGCCATAAATGACTCCAATTTTCATGCAAAGCCAGATTAGTGACTCACAGGTGGATTTTAACCAAAAATGCATTGAAGGGCCTCTGCCACCAATAATACCTCATTCAAAGTAATCAGCTCATCCTTGGCTAGGAACAGGATGCATACTGTGGCCAAATGCATTAAAACCCACACAGCTCTGGAGATAACTCAGCAACAAGCCAATATCTAGAAGTGAATTGACTCAGGAGAAATAATAAAAGTGGGCCATGAATAGCAACAGTGTGCTGAGGATTTATGGAATGATGGAAAATGGGGGAGTTTAGCTGGATTAACTTCTTGGGAAATTTATAAGAATTTATTCATGGATTTAGATCTGCATTCAGAACCCATTTTCTGTAAGTGCAGATTACAAAGCTGACTTAGACACAGGGAGAAAAACATTACCAGTACCTATGGGAATTAAAAGTCCCAAGATAGAGCCAGGGATGGTGGTACACATCTTTAGTCCCAGCACTCGGGAGGCAGAGGCAGGCAGATTTCTGAGTTTGAGCCTGGTCTACACCCCCAGCACAGCCAGGGCTACACAGAGAAACTCTGTCTCAGGGGAAAAAAAATCCCAAGATAGTAATGTGGTGAAGAATTAAAGGATCTGACTACAGGAAATCTATAGTGTATCATTCTAGAAAGATCTGATAAGAGTATGTGTTCTATGTCCCAGAGTCTCAAATCACCACTATCATTTTTATCAGATCAGAAGTAGCAGTAGCAGAAGTAACTTCACCACCACCACCGTCATTTTTATCATCATCACCACCATTATCTTCATCATCCCCATCATTACTTCCACCATGTTCATCATCATCATCATTGGTAGCACCAGATACTCATCTACCATTGCTTATAATTAAACATGGATTAGGATGATGCCCTAGAAATCTAAAAATGAACCTAAATACACAAAACAGTGTGATTATTTCCAGCTTCTTACCTCTCTCACTGCTCTCAACAATACCATACGGTGAATCCATCAAAAGAGTAATTATCCATTACACCAGTACCCTCATGGCTAAGTCATCTCTTGAAATAAAATACAGTCATAAACACATCCAAAGGTGTAGGAAAAAGTTTTTCTGTGTCCCGCCCGGGCTCCTGCAGCCGCTCAGACCCAAGTAAACACACAGAGGCTTATATCATTTACAAACTTATGGCCTAATGGCTCAGGCTTCCCATTAGCTAGCCCTTATATCTTAAATTAACCCATTTCTATAAATCTGTGCTTTGCCACATGGCTCGTGGCTTACTGGTACTCTTACATCTTGTTTATCCTGGTGGTGGCTAGCAGCGTCTGTTCTGCTCTACTTTCTTCTTCCTCTCTCTCTAGTTAGAATGTCCCGCCTAACCTTATTCTGCCTCACCATTGGCCATACAGCTTTATTTATCAACCAATCAGAACAACACATTTTCACAGCATACAGAATGTCACCCATCACCAGGCATAACCTCCTAAGCATCTCTCAATCCAATTAAGTTGACAGTGAGGATTGACTGTCACATCCTTCACCTCCCACATGTTCTTTACAAAACTTCAGGATCTCTACAGTCGTTTTATCCGGAGCTCAGCATCCATTATCAGCACAACCTGCCCCATCTTCAGCTTCTTTTTGGAAAGTTCCCTATGCCATCTGGGTCTTCTTGCTTCAGGCTCCTCCTCTTCCCTATCACCAGCTTTGACATCAATGCACACTGGCCTAACAAACTCATCCCTGTTGCCATTATCTGCTCATCTCCAAGATATTCCTAATTGCTCTCTGATGTTAGTCCCCAGTTCTGTTATTCTCTTTAGCAATTTTGCTTCATTGATCATCAAGGATTTGGTCTCTGTGCAGATTATCCCTGATGTGCACAAATGCAGGTGATCTTTCCCTTCTCTCGGCCTCTGTTTCCTGAATCCTTTCCATCCATCTCATTCTACACTGTACCTTAACCATTGCTTTTTGATCGTATCCTGGAATTTGTCATTACAACTACCTAAAACTCCTTCATTATCTCAATTTCCTGCACTTCACCCTGACCTTACCACCCAACACTGCTGCAACCACTCCTCTAGTAGCCTCATTCTAGCAATGCTCCACCTTCCCAGAACCTCTAATCTGTCACTTTGCCCTTCTCTTCCATATGCCTCTTATCCAGCTCAAATTCCAAACTATCATAACTGTTCTCCAAATAATGCAACCCCTCTTGTGCCCCACTCCTCTTCCTTATATTCACTTGACAAAACTAACGTCACTGTACTGTGCTCCCTGTGCACAGCTGGGCCCAGAGGAAAACCAAGGATGATATTGCCTGGTGTAATAGTAAAGAAGGGCCAAAAACAGCAAGTGGCTTTGTATGCTTCCTGACCTGTGTGACACAAACAATAGAGTGGAGGGTGATGGGGGAATAAACAGGCCAGCTCTATGTGGGGACAGAAGAACACATACAAACACATGTGTTCTTTCTAGGCAACCACTATTCTTCTTACAGATTAGTTTTCCTTTTAGGTGTCTTTTTTTGAAAATAAAGACTAGCATTCAATAAGTTATTTGAGAATTTAGTCAAAAATACTGCTTTATCATAGGTAATGGGATAAACTGGTGAACATTGTAGAGGAGTGGAGTTGGTGTTCTTGGCATGGACCATCGTGTTTCTTAAATGTCTTTTAAGCATCATCTTTTGGACAGATAGTCTTCATGGCCTTGTTAAGCAATAATTGGATGATTTATAGGCAGGCTGGATAAGAGTTGTTTTTTATTTGCTTCTTTTTGAGACAGGGTCTGACTATGAAGCCCTGGGTGCCTGGAACTTCCTCTGTAGGTCAGGCTGGCTTTGAACTCACAGAGCTCCACCTAAGGGTGTTCACTACAAGTCTGGTCTGGATTATAGTTTTAATTTCGGAGAACACTTCTTTAGATCAGAAATCTTGGATTCCTTGTCAATCTCTCTACCCCATGGCCTATATCTATCTTATTTCTTTTACTATTTTCTTTATTATTCATATTTGTTGGTCCAAATGCCCATGAGAAGCTATTCTGGGAGCTAGGGATCAGATTTGGTACCGACAGACAATGCTATTAGTGGCTCTCCCAGGCTTTCTTTACTGATCATTTGATGCATTATCACCTATAAAACATTTGGTGTTCAAAAAATATATCACTAGCTACCAAAACACTTCACCAATGAAAAGGAGAAACAATTAGACTGTGACCTCTGGTTTATTTAATGACAGGCTCTGAGTTATTTTTGAGAATTTCCATCATTTGTTTTGGTGATGGAATTATTGGAAAGCTGATGTTGGCCCGTAACAGATGGCCACAGCCTTGCACTTCATGATTGAGTATATATTCATTCATCATCTGTGATGCTTGAGTTTGAAAAGCCACCTAGACTTCTTTCTGCATGTGGCAGAGCTGAGACTAAAGCTCATCAATGACAAAGTTTCGGAGGATTGAGCATTTATAGGATTTGTCCAGAATGCTCTTGTGTGCAAACTTTCTTGAGTCACCAAATATTCTTCCCATATTTGTTCCTAGCAACTCAGTGAGATATGCTAAATTATGTAGATAATAAATGCTAAGCTTTTTGTTTACTCCATTGTGAAGTGATTTAAGACTGTGATTTTCTATAACCATGTTATATGCTTAGAAAACAAATCAGTCAGTTGACTAATGCATATATTTATTCCCATAAAATCTCAGTATCTTATTTCTCAGTCATACTTTAGAACTCAAGGGACTAGTAATTTTTTCTACAAGAAAGTGTGACATATGCAATACATGATTGTAAAAAATATTAATTCTAATTTTTGCTTCCTGTTAACCAAATACCTTCTATTAGAGAAAACACTTGATAATTATTAATTATGATGTGTATTAGATATGATTAGACATGAATATTCACAGAAGAATAATTTATAGTAGATAAGCAGAAGCAAAATAATGGTGTTTAGTGGGATTCATAGTCTTCCCATGCAACAGAATGCTACACTGACAGAAAAGACACATTACAGAAGAATAGGTCTAGATGTGGTAAGGTCAAAATGCCATTAAGCACAACAGTACGGGCTTCATGAACAGCTTTGCCATTTTCCCTGTAAACCAGTGGTTCTCAACCTTCCTAACACTGTGACCCTTTAATACAATTTCTCATGCTGTGGTGATCCCAACCATAAAATTATTTCATTGCTATTTCATAACTGTAATTTTGTTACTGTTATGAATCGTAATGTAAATATCTGATATGTGGCCCCTGTGGGAACCACAACCCACATATTGAGAACTGTTGCTGTAAACAAATGAACAAAAGGACAGTAAGGTAATGTATACTCTTCTAGGACCAGGAAAGAGGAGGGATGTCAGGGTTTTTGAAGACTTAATGAACTTTCCCATAATTTTTTCATGATTTTCAAAGTTTTTACAGTAGTTATCTGTTGCTTCTGTAAATAGAATCCTTTTTGAAGTTCAGTCTCTCACATTACAGTTAGCTGTTGTTTCATTTCTTTATCCAAATGACCAGCATTTAATATCAATCTAGTGAGAGATATACAGGGAGATACTTTATTTTTCAGTTTTGTGTGTGTGTGTGTGTGTGTGTGTGTGTGTGCACCCATGTTCCAGTGTGTGCCTGTGCACCTAGGTGTCTGTGAGCATGAGAGGATAACCTCAGCTGTCTTTATTCAGGATGCTGTCTAGCTCATTTTTTGAGACAGAATCTCTCACTGGTCTGAAGCTCTCCAGCAGGCTCCAGGATCCACCTGTCCCTGGCTCCTCAGCATGTGCATTGCAAGAGCATGCTTCCGTGCCTGGCTATTTTCCATGGATCCCGGTGACTGAACTCAGGTCCTCATGATTGTCAGTCAAGCACTGTATTGACTGAGCTTTCACCCCAGGCCCAGAAAGATATTTTAAAAGGACATTTTTTACTCTCAAGGAACTTCCAGGTACATGTTGGAAAATTTGTATGTAAAATACAACTATAAAATATTAATAACTAGGGAGGTTGCTCAGCAGTTGAAAGCATGCACTGCTCTTTGCAGAACAAACTGGTTTGGTTCCTAGCACT
>LZPO01118020.1:10716-32915 GCA_001675575.1 Neotoma lepida
GAAAAACAAACATAAAATCTTAAAACAAGTCTGGGGATGTATGTTGCTCAGTTGGCAAAGTGCTTGCCTGCCCTGCATGAATCCCTAGGTTTGCCCCCCAGCATTGCATAAAACTAGGCATACTGCTGTGGGCCTATAATCCCCAAACTCGGGAGATGGAGGCAGGAGGATCAGAGTTTAAGGTCATCTGGATCAATATATTGATTTAGAAGCCTGGGCTATGTGAGACTCTGTTTTGAGGGAAGAGAGAGACACAGAGGTGAGGGGGAAGAAGGAGGAGGAGGAGGAAGGGGAAGAGGAAGAGGAAGAGGAAGAAAGACAGTAAAAACATCAAAAAGGTGACAACACAGTGAGCCAGAAGGAGAAGCTGCAGTGAGCAGTAAGCAATTAATTAAATGGACAGTGGTCTGGGGGAATCACTTTTAATCTTGTCTAGAAGGAACCTAAGAGGCCCACGCTTTTCCTTGCCCGTTTGTTCTAAACCCTCATGTTTCTCTAGTGACCTCATCATTTCTGAATAACCCCATTCTTGGGCTCAGAGTCAGTATCTTAGTAAAGCACCATTTTTGGAGTCCCCTGGCTTTGATGACAGCCACTCTACTAACCTGCAAGTGATTTTTATTGTGCCTCCGCTGTTCAAGCCCCGAGACTTTAATATAGACATAGGCTGTAAAACTCCCTTCTTTACCTAACTCCTGCTGGGGAAGGGAAAATGATATCTTTTTACTCTGGTGCTCAGCTATAGGACAGAGTAAAGTAAACTGATTTAGCCAGTGGATATTTCTCAAAAGCTACACAGATATGCATGAACATCAGGGCACAATGCTGCATGCCAGCCTGTGAAGTGGCAAAATAAAGAGGATTGCACATAGGGGATCTCCCCTAAATTTAAATAAGGACACTCATTGATTGATCTCCCCTCAATTTAACAGTTTGTCAGCTCAGTCAACAACAACGGAACAGCAGTGCTTTTTACATTTAATATCAGAAAATGATGGTTTAATTTTCCCTAAGAATCATCTGTGGGTAGGTAACAGAATGGGTTGAATCATATTATCCCATTATGCTATATAAATTTTCACACATTTCCTTCAAAATGATTTTCAAAACTACATGTGAAAATGTGCATTTTCCCCCAGAGGTGACTTAAGCACAAGATAAATTTAAAAAGTGGTTCAATAAAAGTGATAACAGGGTCTTTATGGTATTTCCTCAGGCCGGGTAAGTGAGAATGAGGTAGGGTAAACAGTTCCCCACATACTTATCTAATTCACAAGGGCTGGAGAAATGTGAAGTTCTGAGGAAAATTCTAGTTTTCCTCCTTTCTATTGAATCATTCCTTCCTTTGTTTTTTCCAGTAAACTAATATCCATATTAGAAACTGGATTTCTACAAAGAAGGATCTAGTGTGCTCCCCTGGCCTGCTGCAGTGTGATTTTTCTTATTGATTTAACCAAAAAGTTACAAAAAATTCTTTATGGAGACAAAACAAATAAGGTTGCTCAAAGAAAAACAGTAGCAGCTGCACACTGAAACAAAAGAAATCTATCAAAAATATCTGGAGAGATGGAGAGATCTCTGGATCTCTGGCTGGAGAGATGATTTAGTGTAGGTCTTAGGTAGAGTTTCTGTTAGTGCAATGTAACATCATGACCAAAAAGCAAGTTGGGGGTTTATTTGGCTTACACTTCTACATGTAGTCCATCATTGAAGGAAGTCAGGACAGAACTCACAGAGAGCAGGAATTTGGAGGCAAGAGTTGATAGAGAGGCCATGGAGGGGTGCTGCTTACTGGCTTGTTCCTCATGGCTTGCTCAGCCTGCTTTCTTATAGAATCCAGGACCACCAGGCCAGGGACGGCCCCACCCACCGTGGGCTGTGCCTTCCCCCATCAATCACTGATGAAGAATTACAGATGAATCTTACGGTAAAATTTTTTTCAATGAGGTTCCCTCCTTTCGGATAACTAGATTATGTCAAGTTGATATAGAACTAGCCAGCACAGTGCGTAAAAGCCCTTACTGCACTGCACTAGTATTATGATGGATCCCAGTACCCACGGGGCCTGAAATGAAGGGGTTGTGCTGCACACCTGTAATTCTGGCACTCCAGAGTTTGAAGATTATGAGTTCAAAGCCAGTGTGTGCAGTATCGTAGATCCATTAAAGACAGGGTCTCATGTAGCCCAGGCTAGCATCACACTCTCTATGTAGCTGAGGATGACCTGAACTTCTGATTCTCCTGGCTACATCAACTGAGTACTGGGATCCATCACACTGTTTTTTTTTTGTGCCCCACCACATCTGGTTTTATACAGTGCTGGATCAAACTCAAGACTTCGTACATACAAAGCAAGCGCTCTACCTACTGAGTCCCAGTCCCTCACCTAGTTTTTTTTTAAAATAAAATAAAAATACATATACTATAAACAATTAATGATTTTGTCAGACAATATTTTTGTGAAAAATAACTCAGATCATGTTTTTCTCACAATATTGCTCAATATATTGAAATAAAATCTAAAAGGATGACTTTATACCATCATACTCAGTCTTAAATAATCACAAGTCTGTTAAATTTAAACAGCTTTACTGCTGTTCATATAAAACAAAGAGCCAATGGTATATGTGTAAACAAATGTATATGTGGGTATAGTATAACATGAAGAAAAAGGAACAAGAAAGGCTAATATGAGGGGATGAAGAAGGACTGGGGGCAGGTAATGGACATGAGTTATGAAAGGGGATGTTGTAAAGCTAATTATTTTTCTAGTTCTAATTCAGTAATAGATTTGTTTTTGTTGGTGGATAAGTGCATAAAATATATTCAACAATGAAAGTGTAAAACTTAATGGGAGACTCCGCAGCTTCCATTCCAAATGCCTATTCTAACTGTTCATTGAGTTGTACAGACTTTGGGTCTATCTAATTCTGGTATGTTGATATTCTACTTATTTGCAGGTGTTTTAGTAATAAAGTTTATAAAATTAAAATAAAAATGTACTCAAAGCTAGAAATTCTCCTCCTCCATTTCCTGATCTATGGGCTCAGTAGATATACAGTCTGTGAAAGACTTTCCTTCCCAGTTGTTCCTGTACACTGTTACACACTTGCAGTCAGGACTCTGAGGTGACTTGAAGATTTTTATTAGGTGAGACAGTAACTATGTGTTCTCTACTATTGCTGACCAACTGAATATTCTTGATGTTTTCATTTTTTAATTAAAAAATATTCTTAAAGTTGTTTTTTTATCTGAAAACAACAGAAACAAAAACACAAAACATGAAAAAACAAAACAAAACCAAACCAGGGGGACGGGCTTGGACCTGCCTCTACTAACTGTACCTCCCCATGGGAGGCCTTCCTTACCTTCTTGTAGGAGGGAATGGGGGGGTGGCTTGGGAGGGGGAGGCTGGAGGGTGGGAGGAGGGAAGAGGGGGATCTTTGGTATGTAATATGAATAAAAAATTTTTTCTTAATAAAAAAAAGAAAAACCATGAATAATTTCATGAGAAGGAAAGGGAAGTTCTACAACCTGAACAAGGGTCTTTGCATCTCACACAGATGTGAAGAGCAGATGCCATGCTGCCGCTGAGGGCTTGGAGGACCACCTCTGAGTGTGGAGTCACAGAGGGGCTGGTTTGTTAGGGAGCTCCTGACACAGCACCTACTCCAGAGGAGAGGAAGGAGACAGACAAGAAGAGTCCAACCACTGCTGAACTGCCTCATCAACCTGCCCCCTTCCTGTCCTTTACTCTTGGTCCTTCTACTTGCCTGAGCAAGAGCTCAGGTCACCCTGACCCAACTCTTCAGTCACTCTCTGGCTCCTGTGGGCTGTGGCTCTGAACTGCCTCCAGGCTCCTCCTGCTTCCTACTCCCACAGCCTCCTTCCATCCAGCAATGAGCTGCTGTGCTTCCTGAATTGTTTTGATGCCCAGGCTTCTGGTCTCTTTTTCCAACTGCTATTTCATGGCATTTTCTGCTGCCACTATCATCTTTCACACCCAGATTACATCCATCACTCTCCCGTGACCCACTACTACATGCCTGGTGACCCTTAGTAAACTCCAAGGTACTTTTCTTTTATTTTAAGCATTTCAATTCCAATAAGAACGTGCTTCAATATATATTGTATGCAGATACAGAACAATATGGAAGTTTGTTTTGTCAAAATTTCTTATGTCAAAGGGCTTACAGCTTTATTAAGAAAAATGTGCATATATGGAAAAACGGCAATGATCTTTAGGTATTTGTAATGATTTCAGATTGATCGTGTTATTTGAGTTTATATATTCTTCTGTATACTCCATACTTGCAAAAATTAAGGCCCGGGATTTTTTTCCTTTTGTATTATATTTTACAGATAGGTTCTCATGTAGCCCAGGATGGCTTGTTTACAAATGAATCCAAAGATGACCTTGAAGTTCTGATCTTCCTGCTGGGATGACAGGCCTGTGTGCCACTACCCTGGATTAGGAGGTGCTGGGGATCAAACCCAGGGCTTTTGGGTATGCTGAGCTGGCATTCCACCCACCGAGCTACATCCCAAGTACCTGTGTTATATTTTATATAAAAACTGGATACGAGGCTGAGTGTGTTGCAAATATCTATAATAAGGAGGCAGTAAATTTTGAGTTTCAGGCCAGTTAGGGATATATAACTGAACCCAATGTTTAAAAAAAACCAAATAGATAAATATAAATATAAAATAAATAAAAAGTGGATATATAATTTATTTAGGTTATGAACATTATAAAAATGAACCTTCACACTCTCCTTTGTATTGGGATTCTCCAGAGAAACAGAATAAGTAGGAAGTATTGTATGTGCATGCGTATTCGTGTGTTTATGTATCCAGAGAAATATATTTTCATATTTATTTTAAGGGATTTGCTCAGTCTACTTATGAAGGCTGAGAATCAAGCTGAAGACAAGGAAATCTTATGGAATAATTCAGTTTAGGTTCAAAGCCTGAGAGTCAGGTGAGCTGCTGATGCAAACCCTGGTCTGAGGGACAGAGAGGAGGGGCTGGAGCGCCCTACCTCAAGGGGGCAAGCAGGAAGCAGGAGGGTGAACACATCTCCCTTCTTTTGTTCTCCCCAGGCCTTCAGTGGGTGGGCTGATGCTCAACCACACTGGGAGGCGGGGGATTTTAAGGAGTCACCAAGTCAACCTCTCATTTTATCCAGAAACACCCTCATCAACACACTGGAAAGTAATTTTTGATCTGGGCACTCCCACGGTCAGCCAAGTTGACCCACAAAGACAGACGACATGTCATTCAAGTGTTTCACACCATTGAATCCACACAGAGGTCTTCTTGTCAGAGCTTCCACCTCAAAGCGCCCACAGCGCATTTGCCACATCCTTGCTGCTTTGTAAAGGGCCAACACACATGTGTTTCCTCACACTCTATATTCAGTTTTATTTACTTTTCAGCTTTATAAATTGGTTTTAAATCTTCTGTAACTTGGCCCCACCCCTTAGATTCAACACTGTGTTGCTAAGATCCATCCACACAAAATATTTCCATGTTCATGGATAGGTAAAATTAATATTGTGGAAATGGATGTATTATCAAACTCAATCTACAGATTCAATGCAATTTCCATAAAAATTCTAATGACATTCTTCACAGATCTAGAAAAAACAATTCTAAAGTTCCCATGGAAACACAAAAGACCTGGGATAGCTAAAGTAATCCTTAGCAGAAAGAACAATGGCGGAGGTACCACAAGCCCCAATCTCAAATTATATTACAGAATTACACTGCCTTGAACAGCATGGCATGTTCGTGTACATAAACAGACATGCAGACCATTGGATTGGAAGAACAGAGCACTCAGAAATAAACCCACAGAGTTAGAGCCATCTACTTGTTGACAGAACTGTCAAACAGACATGCTGGAGGAAAGATGGTATTTTTAACAAATGATGCTGGGCAACTGGACTTCCACATTCAGGAGAACGAACCTCATCCCCATCTCTCTCCTTGCACAAAAATTGGTTCAAAGGGGACCAAAGACTTTGATGTTAGACCTGATGAAAATCACCAGCCAGGCTGACATAAGATATTCTCTCCTTTCTTCCTGGATTTCAAATGACATGCTCACTAAGGCTCATTCTGCCCTCGATGTTTTAAATATATTTCATATTTATGTCTTTATATCTCTGTGTTACATTTTTACAGGTTTATTCATTTACTCAACACATTTATTTAGGATTTCACTGGGTGGCTAGTGTTGTTTCAGGTTCTTGGGTATTCTGAATAAAACAAGTATACCCTCTTGAGGAGGCACTTCCCTTTAAACAGACAAAATAGGGAAACAGACAATAAATTTATACACACACACACACATACACACACAATAAGTGAGAAAAGTGTAGAATGCAGAAGGTAAAAATAAAAAGCAATTAAAAAGTAGAGGAATGTAAACTCTTTGTTTCTAAAAGTCCAACTTGATTATTTTTAAATCTTTCTGCTCACTTAAAAAAATTTGTTTCTTAGGTCAACAAGATGGCTCATCAAATAGAGGTGCATTTTGTGAAGACTGGCAACCTGAGCTCGGTCCCTGGAAGACACACAGTAGAAGGAGAGAACCAACGCCCACACATGCCGTGACATATGCATGCACACCTGCTTACATAAACGATAAATATACAAGTTAAAAATATAATAAATCTGTGATTCTTTTAAAAATATGTATCTTTTGCTAAACATGGTGACTCATGGCTCATATTCTAATCCCAGCACCCCTAAGGCTGAAGCAGGAGAATTGCAAGTTTGAGTCTAGCTTGGGCACCATACCAAGATCTCAAAATAAATAA
Source organism: Neotoma lepida (assembly GCA_001675575.1). Taxonomy (NCBI): domain Eukaryota; kingdom Metazoa; phylum Chordata; class Mammalia; order Rodentia; family Cricetidae; genus Neotoma; species Neotoma lepida. The sequence goes on from LZPO01118020.1 coordinate 17,544, forward strand.
GTCAATAGTAAATAAATAAATAAAAGTATACTTTTTATTGCTAAATCTATCATCCACAGTCAGATTCTCTTCTGCAGTTAGCGGTCACAATATTGAAGGTTAAGGGATTTCTGTATTTGCTGCAGCTCTCTAGTTCAGCATCCTTCTCCCACTACACTCCAGCCTCTGAGACTGCTCCTCTTGTCATTCCTGGTGCCCACGTGCTTTGTGCTGTGGTCTTCATGTTTGCATTTCCCTTTGCCCAAGAAATGAATTCACATCCTCTTCTCTGTCTGGGGACGTTTCTATCTGTTCCTTAAGCCATTTTAAAGGCACCTGCTTTGAAAATCTCACCTGATCAGTGTATTGCACCTCTCCCGGGGTGAAATTAATTACTCTTTCCTTTATACAGTGGCAACATCACTCCTGACAGCTAAAGTAGAGATCTGGAGTTACTTGGGTAGAGACCAGACTGACATTTGGAATTACAGGACCATATCGCATCCAGCGATGCTTCTTCAGTGAATAGTGTGGCTGTAGTGCTGACTGTAGTGTAGTGTAGTCCTGACTGTAGTGCTGCTTGTCCAACTCGTCCCTCCTCTTAGGCATTCATGGCTCCTGATAACTATGGTTATCTCCTGGGAAAGAATTATTGACTTCAGATGCAAGAGCATTGGGTCTTATTCTAATAGAGTTGCTTTCCCTGCCACATTCCCCAGTCATGGTATTTAAACTCTCAAAAAAACAAGTCTTCAGCACAAACAATATTATAGTAGGAGTGAGAGTAAAGAACCCAATATTTAAAATCGTTTTATATAATTTTTATTGTTTTGAAATTATAATATAATTACATAACTCTTGCTTTTCTTCCCTCCAATCCCCCCCATATATATGTAACCTGCTTAGTCTTAATAAGGTCACCCATATGTATATGATCTCAGGGCTGACCACTTGGTATTGGATAATGAATCAGGGTGGAGGGCTCTTCTCTGGGAAAGAATATTTCACCTACTCTCAGCATTCCCCAGTTGCCCGTAATTATTTTTCTCAAGTTAAGGCCTCAAGAAATGTCGCCTTTCATGTTAACATGTCCTTTGGTTCAGGTGGTTCAGGTATTGTTTAGGGAGCCATGTTGATCAGATGTCATGGGTATAGCTTCTCGCTATTTTTAGGAAACATAATCTCACAGAAAACTTCCTATTCCTCTAGCATCTATAATCTTTCTGCTCTCTCTTCCAAAACGATCCCTGAGCCTCAGGTGCAGGGATTGTGTTGTATATGTAGCCCAGTTCCAACACCTCTGTGTTCTGATAGGTTGTGGTTTTCTAAAATGGTCTCCATCTGTTGCAAAGAGAAATCTTTTCTTTGATGAGGGTTGAGAACTACACTTATCTGTGTGTGTAAGGATAAATATTTAGGATGTTATTAGAATTTATGCTGGCTTAATAAAGAGCAGTTGTACGTACTCCTCTAAGACCCGTGACTTCACGAGCCCTGGGAAACCTGGCTGGCCATGTTTCCAGTACCAGGACATGGTTTTCCTCTTGTTGAACAAGCCTTGTGTCCAATTAGAGAGCTGTTGGTTACCAGTGATGTATGAGTGCCACTACTGCATCCGTAGGATTATCATGCATGCTGGTGGCTGCTGTAGTTTATTGACATCATCACTTGGTAGAACTGTTGGTTGCTTCTCTAATTTGGAAGCTTGCATGGCACCTTCTGATACCATGAAAACTAATCCTTAGGGAGAAGGCCTTCAGGTCAGTTTCCAGATTAGGTGCCTCTGCAACCTGTGTCTGAAATTCATAGTGTTATTAGCAATAGAAGCTACACTCATAAAGTCTCACCAACATGACTGTCTAAATATGAGTTGAACAAGGACAACAATAGACATGCTGAAGTGGACAGAGGAAAGGTCATGATGCCTCAACTCTATACAAAAAACTACAGGCAACTAAGGAATTCAGAGAGCAAGAGAAATAGTCTTTTCCATGGAAGAGCACACCAACTGGTTATCCAATACCCAATGCTCTAACCTGAAAACATACATACAAGTAACATTATACTGACTGAGTAGGGTATATTTATATATTTAGGAATTGTGTGTGTGTGTGTGTGTAAAACAACAATTAATGTAAAAAAGGACATGAATTTGCGAGAGAGCTTGAAGGAGTATATTGGAGGGCTTGAAGGGAGGAAAAGGAGGAAAGGAAGGGGAGGGAGGAAAGAGAGGGAGGAAATGGTATAATTACATTATAATCTCAAAAATAAAAGAAATAGTTTTAATAATTGCATTACTTTTTTCAGACAATGTATTTGTTTTTAATTTTTTTAACTTGTAAAAATGTGTACAGGTATTTTGCCTGCATGTATATATACCAACTTGCACAGTTTCTATGGAGGCTAGAAGAGGGCACTGGATCTCCTGGGACTGGAGTTACCGATGATTGTAAGTTACCATGTGGGTACTGGAAATTGAACCCAAGTCCTTTGAAAGAGTAGCAAGTGCCCTTAACCTCAGAGCCAACTTTCCAGCCCTATAAAACATTTTCTAACAGTACCAAGATATCTTCAGAAGGTTNCTTTCCCATTGCTTTCCCCCCTTACTCCTCATGGACACCATAGCAAACACATTCAAACACAGAGGAGATTGACGTAGAGGGAGCCATTAAATCACAAGACCATTTTCTTTACCAGGCAGAAGAAAGTCAGGTCACAGGAACCTCTTCTGCTTCCTGCCATTGAGTATTCATTTGATGTCACCAATAGCAAAATAACAAAGCACAATCCAACCTGATGCACCCAGATGCTCACAGGCCACCAGGGTGGTTTTACTCTTCACTTGGATAGAGCATGATGGGATGGGTTTGTGAGGTTCATAAGAATTAGGAAAGAATGAGAAACTAATGGTTATTTTAACGACCCAAACCACAGTAATACATCATACTTAAGTGCTTATAGAAGTTATTCTGTCAAGTTGCAATGATTTTTACTAATGTTTTATGGAAATTAATAATATTAGTGCTTGAAAAAACATACAAAGGTCTGGCTTTAGAAAAACCTCTGTCTCCCTAATTACTACTTAAGTGATATTTAGTTTCCTGTAAAATTTAGAAACAAAACTCAGAAAGGCTGTCCTTTTACATATAAAAATCAGTGAAGGCAGCATATAACTTATGATTTCATTTTCCCCATTTTTTCCATTTAATCTCTACATGAAGGATTTGCACCCTAATTATAGCAAAGGCTCTTGGAAGGACCTGGACAGGACTTTGGCAGACCAGGGCAGACATTTCACTACTTAAATGAGGAAAGTCAGGCCCCAGAGAGGCGGGAGAGAAGGAGTTAGATGTCCACCTTGGATAACAGTTAGTTCTTCTCTGGTTTCTCTCAACCAGGCCCTGCTGCCTGTCAATCCTTTCAAGTATGCTGTTTCCAGTGTCTTGACACAGAGAAGGGCCTTGGCTATGGGACAGTCTCTGACTGTTCTTTGCCTTAGGATAAAATCCACCTCCTTAGCATAATCTAAATAAGAAACAACATGGAAGGACTTAGAGAGAGATTCAGGAATTTCTTCAACACTCAGTCATAGGGAACTCCTCTTAGGTCTGTGTGATGGTTTGAAATAAAATAGCCCTCTGGGGAATGGCATTATTAGGAGGTGTGGCTTTGTTGGAGTAGGTGTGGCCTTGTTGGAGGAAATGTGTCACTGTGGGGGCAGGCTTTGAGGTCTCATACATGCTCAAGCTACACCCAGTTACAGTCTCTCTGCTGCCTGTGGATCAAGATGTAGAACACTCACCTCCTTCTCCAGCACCATGTCTGCCTGCATGCCACTATGATGATAATAGCCTAGACCTCTGAAACTGTAAGCTAGCCCCAATTAAATGTTTTCCTTTATAAGGTCATGGTGTCTCTTCACAGCAACAGAAACCGTAACTAAAGACAGTCAGCTACTTCACTGGATTTCCTTCCCCAAGCAAAGCCAGACTACATGTACATATCACCCCACCTTCGGTTTTGCTGCTTGTTTGATTTGTAGACAGGGTGTCACTATGTAACTCAGACTTGTCTCAAAACCACAGCCCTTCTGCTTCAGTCACCTGAGTGCTGGACTGTGGGAAGGCACCACCACTCCCAGCCCCACCTTCGGTTTGATGCCCCACCTAGTGTTCCAGTGTACCTGCGACTGTAGGCAGTGTACAGTAGTGAGTAATTAACCTAGCTGACAATGACTCTGCTCAAGCTAAAGATCCTTGAATCTAAAATGGACTGTGTGTCATTTATATTAGTAACTGGGCAGCCACTACAATACCTCATACTAATTTTTCTTATTTTCAGCTTTTCAATCAAAGTAGGACACATATCCTAAACAGTGCTTGGATCATATACGCCTGATTCTGTAAGCTTTCTTAAGAAAAGCTTATGCAGGGAGTAGTATCAAGGAACAGAATATCACCCCAGAATCCCCATCTATTCCTTTCCAGTCCTACTCCTCCTATTTTTAATACAATAGAGTGTTTTTGGACTTTATATAAATGGAATCATGTAATACATGTCCTCTTTTGTGTCGGCTGCTTTTGCTGGGCATTGTGTTTGTGAGCTTTGAAAGCTTTTCACAAAATGAGCAATACTGCAGTACTATCTGAGATTGTAATCAATGTATATGAGATGTTTCCATATCATCAGCTCAGAAAGGCAGCAGCTAGTGTAAGGCATGAGTGAAATTCTTCTCCAGTGGATATGGTGACTGCCTCTCACTCCCAGCAGGATTGTTTGGTTTAGGTGGTCTCCGTCCCCCATAGCCTGTGACAGTTACCTTAGAGGAGCAGGATATGAAGTTTGGGTCTTGAATGAGATTTGGGCTGGGCAGCAAAGGAAGGAGTGTCTGAAATGGAGAACTTCCTGCCCCACTGGGCTCACAGCAACCTAAGAGCAGGTTACAAGGAAGTCGGGTTTGTGGTGAAGACTTTGGATGGAACAGTAAGCAAGAGGCTTGCCTTTTGTTCTCCTGGGAAGAAAGGATCCACACTATGGGAAGCCTTGGCCACTCCCTCAGAGGGTTGGGATGGCATAGGACAGCAGGCTGACAAACGTTCTCAAGTAATGGACACGGAAGCACTGTACAGGGACAACCAGTGCAGAAGCATTTGTTCAAAATTACTATAGAGCAATAATGAGAATTATGAGATAATGTGAGGAAGGTGCCATGAGGTAGACCAGATCTGCTGGGCGCACTCACCCTCACCATTGCTCTTTCCCTTCCCCGCTCCACACCCTACCTGCTGCCCCTTCCTGGAGATGAATAATTGCATTGCCCACTGGGATTGAGGAAGCATGCTCAGAGCACCCTGAGTTGCCTCTGTGAGAACTCTCCTGGTGGAAAAGCCATTCTGTATCATGTGAGTCAGAACTGAAAGTATCTCAGGTAGGTTTGGAGGGGAAATTTCTCCCTGTGCTGCATAGGAGGGAAGTGGGACAGAGCAGCTCCCTTTGAAGGGAGACACTGGGGAGACTCCAGATGGTGGCATCTGATTTGACCTGTGAGGGGAGATAGGACTTACCAGATGTGAAGGGGAGAGGTGTGTGTGTGCTGACACTGAGTAGCTGAAAGACAGAGGCAGAAGGACCGAGAAGGGCAGAGGGCACAGGNAGAGGTGAGACCAGAGAGAAGAGTCAAGTTGTTGGAATAGGTGTGTCTAGACAGGTGGGGGCTGCAGATGTCTGCTGTCCTGTAGGACACAGAGAAAGGAAAGGATCTGAAGCATGTCAGTGAGATGACTGAGGCTAGCCTCAAGATGGTTAAAATTAGATTGACTACAACTGGGGAGAGTCCGCTAGAGGCAAAGGCAGAACAGGGGAAAACAGTGCGGGTGGAATCAGGCTTGTACACAGCCTGGAGAGAGAATTCCTGAAGCTGAACCTGATGTGGACTTGATACCAGGCTGGATGCCAGTCTGATGTGATTAAAATCAATGTCACAATCCAGTCCCAGAGCTCCATAATTTTCACATCATGTTACATTTTCTACACAATCATATTGGTACTGAAATGATTTCTAATTTTCAGGCTGTTTTGAGCCTGAAATGTAGCAAAATGAAGCAAACAACAAAAAAGTTATATATTTATATATGGGAGCATATATATTATATATGGGAATATATATTATATATGGAAATATATATTATATATGGGAATATATATTATATATGGGAGTATACACTCATACACACACGTACACACACACACACACACACACACACACACACACACACGGGAGTAGGTGGGATTATCTCAGAATCCTTTCTATTGGGGTTAACCACTGTACAGCTTGGGCAGGAGGCAAGTTGTGCATCCTAGAGATTGTGATGCAAAGCAAGGCAAGCTTGGACCTCATTCCTCACCATCTTCCCGCTCATTGTCAGAGCTGTCATGACTGGGTCAGAGCCAAGCAGCTGGGCACAGTTTCCGGAATTCGGCTTATCAATCAGAGGGCATTCATTTTCCAATCTAAGCAACAAAAGTGAGCTTGGAGCTTCTCTCTGCCACATAATTGTCTTTATTGTTCAAGAAAAAGTGTTGTGAATGCCTCCCTTATTCCAGATACCCAAAATCTTCTTGATAATACAGGGAATTATACCTTTAAAAGTAGTTTGTTATTTTTGAGACAGGGCCTCACTAGGTAGCTCTGGCTGGCTTATAACTCATTATGTAGACCAGGATGTCCTTGAACTCAGAGTCCACCTGCCTCTGCCTCCTGAGTAAGTGCTGGGGTTGAAGGAGAGTATTTCAGTGTATTCCCTTCCTACACACTCTTCCTCATGGATCTAGTGTCCTGATTATATTCATTTCCATCTAAGTCTCTAGAAGATAAATATCAGTTAAAAAAAATTCTAATGTAAAGACCCAAGATGGAAAAACTCTCAATTGACATAATTCTAAGGCAGGTATGCCAAGAAAACCCACTCAACTCTCTGAAAAGTGAAAAATCAATGGATTTTTCAGGGGAAAAAAAAAGAAGAAAGATTTTCTCCTCTATATAACTAGTTCATTCATTATAAGATTTGGGAGTAAAGTTGGAGGGAAATCTAAGCTCCAGAGAGTGTGAGTAGGTTTGAAATTCATCTACTTTAGTGATACTGTGCACTGGGTGTTCCAAGGAGCCTAAATTTACCCTGAAGAACATCTGGAGATCACCCCAACTTCTTAATTGTGATGTTAGCTATTCCACAGACCATTTATTTACCCAGATTTGCATTGCTTTGTGTGAACTAATCCAGGAGTCTGTTTTTAGAGAAGAGTAACTAGAATAATCATTAATGCTCAAAACACAATCATGAATGCTTGAGCTGTAATTTTCCTTACAGAAAATTCAATATAGCACTATAAAAGGACAGGAGGTGTCAGGTGAAAAGTCTCAGGCAGTGACGAGCTGGTGTGATCCACCTCATCTGGGTGGAAAATGTCAGGTAGTTGGTGTGATCCACCTCATCTGGGTGGAAAGTGTCAGGTAGTTGGTGTGATCCACCTCATCTGGGTGGGAAGTGTCAGGTAGTTGGTGTGATCCACCTCATCTGGGCGGAAAGTGTCAGGTAGTTGGTGTGATCCACCTCTAGAAAGGCAATGTCTCCACTGTAATCCAAAGTGTAACATATAACGAAGATGTTAGCAAAACACACAAAAATGAATACAAAGCCCAAGTAATTATCACAAATCTATGTTTCAATGTGTAAAGGGAAAAGACAAACTAGCTAAAAGTCTTAATCAGAAAAATTGTCTTTTACAGAATTAATTAATTGATTAATTAACTTATTTTTAAGATAGGGTATCATTATGTTGTCCAGGCCAGCCTGGAACTACTGGGCTGAAGCACTCTTCCTGCCTCAGCCTTCTGAGTGATGATACTGCAGGTGCACACAAGGTGCTGTACTGGTGTGCTGGCTGATGATTGTCTTTTAAGTTTATCAAAGCATTCTTAGGAATAACTTTATTATGAGAAGAATATCAACTGATCACTTACATAAAACAATAAACTCTCTGATGTGAAGTGATCATTATTTGTCTTTTAGTTATCAATAACACTACTTAATTTAACAAAAATTCAGAAGTATTCCAAATCAGAAATTACCATTTTTAGAAACTGATTGAGGAGGCTCATGGATTTGCTAGCTGTCTCGTTTGTTATTGCTGCATAACAAACAACTCCAAAGCTTAATGGTTTGAAACAACCATTTATTTAGCTGCTGGCACAAGTAAATGAGTTGGCGGTTGAGGCTAGCCTGACCTGGACCTGTCTCTTATACACATCTAGATGTGTATAAGAGACAGGCTCTGTAATTTCCGGGTAGCTTTGCTCCCAGGGCCTGGCTGGCTGTCAGTCTGGATTACTTGGCTCTTCTGCATGAGCCTCATCTGTCATCTGCACGCTTGCAAGAGCTTGCTTATGCTGGAGGCAGGAGTCCAAGGCAGGAAAGGAAGCTTATAGGATGCTCGAGGGCTAGATTTAAAATTGGCATGAAGTTCACACTTGTTGCCTGCTATTAGCCAAAGCAATCAATCAAGCCAGCTCAGATTCAGGACCTTGAGAAATGGACTGTCCCTCTTGATTGGAGGGTATTTTACATCCTAAATATAAGGAGGCTGTTAACTGGAGCCTGAACTGGTCAGCCTAGCACATCCCGGACTCTTTGCACACGTGAAAACAGTTCCTGAAAAATACTTCCCCATGTTCAATTAAGACTTCTTATTCAGGGATGGATGAGCATTGAATTTATTGTCTTTTTTGGCCTGTGTGGCAATGAGTGGCATTTTCTCCCGACATATTTTCTGATGTCAGACCTCTGCAGGTGGCTGTATANCACCTCACCTCAGTGACCGTTCTGCCCTGACTAATTTCTCTGCTAGTGTTAAAAATTTTTAAATCACTTATGTTTGATAGTTCTTTTTGTGCTACTTTTGTATGTTTTTGTTATTGGAGTTGTAACTCTCCATTGGAGTGAAGTTTTTGATTAAAAAAAAAAAAAACAGATGTTTTCTCAAGGAACATTATACTTCAGTTCCCTAATACCAGACTGGGTTTAAAACAATCCCCTTCCTATTTACTAGACCCAGTTGGATTCCTCTAATTTTTTCAACTTCCTTGGGATTCTAAGCACATCTTTTAAAACACCTATAGAGTGTCAAGAAGCTTTTGACAAGAGCCCAAATGACACCCCACCCACATCCTTCTACTTGTGACTTGGGCAATCCTCTTACCTTGAACGTGACTCTTATTTGGTGGAGATACCTCATCTATGGTGTGGTAGAGTTGTTTACATGATGTCATCTAACATTAAGATATGGCATGTCAGGTCGAGGTGGCACACTTTGCACTAAGGATGTAGAGGCAGGTGCATCTCTGTGAGTTCAAGGCCAGCCAGAGTTACCTGGTGAGACCCTGTCTCAAAATGAAAGAAAGGAAGGAAGACAGAAAGAAAGAAAGAAAAAGAAGGGGGGGAGGGGGAGGAAGGAAGAAAGAAAGAAAGGATAGGACCCACTGCTAACTTGTTTCTAATAACAGAATATGGCAAAATGAAAGAATATCATTTTTGTAATTTAGGACTCATATGAGAGTGACGTCTGTGTTATCAGCAGATTCTCTTTCTTACCACTGTGGATGAATGCAGTTGTCACATTGGAGCGACAGACATGGCTCAGGAGCCAGAGTTGTTGGAGGTCAGTAGCAAGCCTCCACAAACTGATGCCCACAAATAATTAGAGTTCAACTAGTAAATATCTTCTTGTCCAGCTTTTAGATGACACNGCTGGCCCTGATTAAACTCCCATCACAGGAAGCAGAGAAACNAGATAAGCCATACTTGGATTACTGCCCCACACATAAATGTGTGTTGGTCCAGGCCACTGATCTACAGGTAATTTCTTACCTGGAATAGATAACTAATACACTTTAAAGCAAAGACTATCAGGATGAGAAAACCCATATGGTTTAACCTCATATTCTAANGTTACTTGGCTAGCTTGTGCTTAAGTATCTTAAATGATGGAAAAATTCACTAATACAAAAAGTAGCCTGTGTCAGNTAAGTTACAATTTTTAGACAGTTGTTCACTTAAATAAGTTAAATATTTAATAATATTGTACTGTATATTATAATATTTTATAATTTTCACACGTCATTATTTTTAATTATTTGAAGACAGCTAAATTTCCATGAATGAGAATGGAAACCATATATGTGTGTGTGTGTGTATATGTATACATATATACATATATATATATACACACACACACACATATATGTATAATTTTCCACGCTTTGCCGATCACTGTGAAGGCCTCTGATATAAAAGAAATGCTTAACAAATGTTGGTGAAATAAAACTGAGATACCATTGTTAAACCTTCCCAGTCCTCCCCAAATCTCTTACATCATATGATTTTATGCTCTCCTCTTCACTCTTGTCCTTATTTTCTTGTCAAGGCACCTAGATATGGCATCAAGGTTTGGTTAAAGTGGCACAAATAACTGTATGTTAGAGTAACTAGTGAGCACAAATACTCACCTTGGGCTCATTGTCAAGAAATCCTTCCTTGTTTTTTATACATAATATACTAAGTCCTGTGCTTACCATGTTACATTTATCCTACATTTCAAACTATTCCATGTTTCCTATACTAAAAAGATAAAGTATTTTGGGGTGCTAATTTTTATCACCTGAAGTCATGTCTCTTGTTCCTAACTGTACACTATCTATAGATTTTATAAGATTTNAAAATTGTTTTTATTTTATTAGTTTGTGAGTATGGTGTTTTGTCTGCCTGTATATCTTTGCATGCCTGGTGCCTGTGGAGGCCAGAAGAAGGCATTGGATTCCCTGGAACTAAAATTACAGATGGTTGTTAGCAGCCATGTGGGTGCTGGGAATTGAACCTGGGTCCTCTGGAAGAGCAGTCAGTACTCTTAATGGCTGAGCCATCTCTCTGGGCCCTGCAATGATTGTTTTTATGACATATCTGCATCTTGACTACTTGTATTAGTTACTTTTCTTGCTGTGACCAGCTACCTGATGGGAACAAATTAAAAGAGGAGGTTTTCCTTTGGTTCATGGCTTCTGCTTATGTTGGGGGAGGNCATGACAGACAGTGCAGTTCCCACTGTGGCAGCCAGGAGGGAGAGAATGAGACAGGAAGGGACCCAAGANGAGATGGACATAAAGGCTTGCTCCCAGTCATCCAATTCCTCCCACTGAGCCCCCCTCCTCACATCTTCAGAACCTTCCAAAATTGTGTCATCACCCGGAGATCAAGTATTCAAACTATGAGTTAATGAGGACATTTCATAGTTAAACCAGAAGAATAATGGCATTAAGATCTAAGAATTTTATACAGTGTAATTTTATACAATGTATTACTCCACTAAATGGACACAGTAATAAACTGCACCCTAAAATATAAGAATTTTCTTCTTGTAGTAGTTGGCAATGAATTCAGAGACTTAGAGCTGATGAAAGCACAGAGAATCAGAGGCTGTGTGGGTGGTGGAGCCCACAAATTCTCACCCCAAGGCGAGGAGCCATTGGCATTTGATGGATGCTGTAGGAAGGAGAGTCAGCCGTCTTCTGACAAGGCCCTGAGGGGCTGCCCGTATTCTAGCAGATGCCCACACTCATGCACAGACAGATAGCACTAAGTAGACTCGAGGTTTTTTTTTGAAGTATGTAAAACTGAGAGGGAAAAGTAGTCAGGGGATAGGGGAGTTGGAAGGGAGAGAATAGGGGGTGGATTTGATCAAAACACATTATATTGATACATANAAATTTCAATAAAAATTTTCNATAAAACTGAAAACAGGCTGACTGGGACAAACTCTTCTTTGGGTTGCTATTCATTCACAAACTAATATGCTTTAAGTATCGTCCTTTGTGTAGACTACGGAAATGCTCTTTTAATCACTGTCTCGTTTTCCTTTTGAATTCCCCCTTCACAAAGCAGCCAGAGTTATTTAAGTCTGTAAAACTTACATCAGATTCTGTCATCCCTCAGCTCATAATTTTTTAATGGTTTTNGACTCATTAGAATGAAAATTTCTTATCATGGTTTATAGTTATGTNCACATCTCTACACACCCCGGGAACCTACCACTAACTACTATGAGTTCGGGTGAAGGGTGTTNTTTTTTTTTAAGGGAATTTGGCTTTTTCCCCTGAGTGGGCTTTTAAGCATTTCTCGTCTTTCTTGCCCTGCTTTAAGAAAGATTGTTACTATGTAGATGAGGCTGGCCTTGAACTCACAATCCTGCTGCCTCAGCTTCCCAAGTGCTGGAATTGTAAGTGTGGGTCACAGGCCTGACCCCTGAAGTTTGTTTTATTCTGATGCTTTGCTCTGATTTGTCTAGAAGCAAATTCTTGGTATTCATTTGGTTTGGGATTGCTTTCTAAGCCCTTTTATTTTTACAAATTTTAACAAGTTTTCTTTGTGTTCTCCTGACCAGTGTGTTCTCATATAACACTCTAATTTCTCCCAGCCCATATTCTATATTATTAATTCGTCTTTTAGCTTAATCTAATGTCAGATTCATGCATTGGTTCTTGTTCAATTTTAGTTACCTTTGTTTTCAGTTTTAGATGTTGTATTTTTAAAATCAGCTTTGTCAGCCTTCATTGGTGCTTCCTACAGATGTCTCCAAGTTTATCTTTTACTAACAGCAACAAATCAGCACAGCTTCCTGTTAGTTTGTTTGCTTGTTGTTCAAGACTAAATCTTCACATTTTGCCCTGGCTGGCCTTGTTCCAGGGTCAAGGGACACTCCTGCCTCTGCCTCTCTGATACTTAGTGCTAGGAGCATCAATGACAGTGTCTGGTTCAGCATAGTTCTCTCGTTGCTTGCTTTGACCTTTTCGGGTCTGATTGTCTATTGTTTCTGCAGGGGTNGGGCTTATTTAAATCTACTTTTCTTATGTTCCTGGTTCCCTTTGTGTCTAGGATGTGTATTTGGGAATTTGTTTGGGGAAACCATTTGAGGCATGCTAACAAAAGCCCACCAAGTTTTGTTTGCTTCTTCTGGGCTTCTACCTTAAACTGAGCCTACGTCTTGAGCTAGCAATAAAATCCAAGCTACCGGTTTCACTTCTGGTCATACTGTCCTGGGCATGCTTCTCATTCATGGAGGGGATGTCTCCACAGGACTCTTCATGTGGAGCATGTCCCTTGTGCTGCAAGGCCACCAAAGCCAGGCATTGAACTTACTCAGGCTGGCAAATGCCTTCAGGACAAAGACAGTTCCCTTGCCTACCTCCCTCTGGCAACCCATTCACATTCCAGAGTGCTCATTTTATCTTCAACTTTGGGCCTTTAAGAAACTGTTATCTCCTTGAGGATTTGGAGAGATGCCAAATCCTTTGGAGATAAAAATATATTTTTAATATTTTCAGCAAAGACATTGATTCAAACACATAGGACACAGCTTCACTTCAAATCCACATTTGACTAATATGGTATGGCTGTGTAGCTTTGGACAAGTCCTCAGTTTCCCCTCCATAAAATGAGGGTAATGATAGGACCTACAAGGACTGGGGAGATGGCTCCGGAGATAAGGTGCTTGCCTTGTGAGTGTGAGTTTGGATTCCCAGAACTTCTGTGACAAGCCAGGCATGGTAGTGGGAGACTGGCACTCCAGTGGTGGATGTGGAGACAATGGAAGACAATAGAAGCTCAATGGTCTTATAGCCCAGTCTCCTGCCAATGAGAGACACTGTCTCAAACAGAAGGTAGAAGGAACTCGAGGACTGACACCTGAGGTTGTCCTATGACCTCTACACATAAGCATCTGCACACTTGACCCTCCAGTGCCCCCCACATGATAGTGCCTAACTTATAGGATTACATGTAAAAGGTAGTGCCAACCTGTGGCATGATCATTAATTATCAGTTATATATTGTTAGCATTGCCACAGTGCCACAGTTATTTTCTGCCTATCACCAACTTCAAAAGTCATCATTTTGTTTTTCATTGTCTTTTAGTTTTCTCATAGGATGTAAGCTCAACATTTTTGTTTTCCATTGTAAATTAAACTGCCATTTTAATTGAGTCAATTAATATCTTCAAGTTTGTATTATAAAAACATCGATCCTAGTAATTCATGAATTGAGCACAGACAAGCTTATGTGGAGAAATAAGCAATCTAAATTCTATCAATAACACTTTGTCATTTAAAAGAGTGATTTAAAAAAAATCATCTTGAGTCTCCTACAGGCAGCTTGGACTACCACTGATAGTCACACCCCTCCCTCGCCCCTCCCTCACTCCCTCCCAATTAAACCCGTGCACTACGTGGTCGCACAGTTCGTAGTTCACGCACATAGCACAACCATGTAATCTGCGCATGCGTGGAGTAGCCACGCAGACCCAAGTGCACATGCGTGGGCCAGTCCTTAAAANGCAGGTCCCGCTCACCCCACTCTCTCTGTCCTCTCTCTCTANGTGCTCCTTACAGACCTGAGCATGTCCTTTTGTACCTCTCCCTCTCCCTCTATAAAGGTCTTTCTTCCCTGTTGCTGGTTCGTGACTTCTTCCAGGGGTAAGAGCAGCCAGAAAACTAACATTTTGGTGCCGTGACTCGGATTTTGGTGCTGTGCAAAACAGGCTCTCCCAGCGTTTTCCAACTGGGAACCTGCACTGAGGTTCTGCCCCGATCATGACAGCTCGTCTTCTGTTTGCCTGGCCGCCGGACTTCTCCATTTCACACCAGCCCTCTGATAGGTGAGTTACCCCTTCCAGCCAGCGTAAACAGCCTCTTGGACCCGTGGGGACGACTGTTGATCATCCTGCGCCCCACTGTTGTCCCTGAGGCTGGGGGCACCCCCGGCCACGGCCTTCACTGGCTACAGCNGATCCCTAATGCAGGCTCAGGGTTCTAGCCATTTCCCACGTGTGCACTTAGGGATATACCTTTTGTTTTTGGACCTGCTTTGTCCTCTGGCTGCATAGGGACTATACATTTAACTGGCCTGATGAGGCAGTAAATGCTGTAGGACTCCCGGGGAGTCCCCACCTGCGCCAGCCTAGGCCCCCAACCCCACTTGGCAAAGTGTGGCGGTGGCCTGTGCCCAGTTATAGACCCATTCTTAGTCCTGGGGACACCCGGAACTTTGAACTTGGTTCATTGAGTTTTTTTCTTTTTATATACCTTGGCCCGGGGTCCGGGACCTTGGCCTTGAGTTATTGCGGTTTTTTTCTTTTCTTTTATTTTTATTTTATAATTATCTATTTTTTCTTCCCTCTCTGCTGCACACATGGGAAACAAGGCATCCAACCCAATTAGTCCCACCTCACCCCTAGGATGTGTTCTAGAGGCTTTAAAACCCCTCACTTTGATGCCTTACTTAAAGATCCCTA
>LZPO01118021.1:10018-32880 GCA_001675575.1 Neotoma lepida
GTGTGTGTGTGCATGCGTGCGTGTGTGCATGCATGCATGCATGCATGTATGTGTTTTCTCCCATTCTTAAGAGAAAAAAGTCATAACAGGCCTGGACTCTCCTAATGACTTAGTTCTATTTTGTACATGTTAATAACCCACCATTCGTGGTGTGAAGATTACACTTTGATGCAAGTATCTGAGCAATCAGCAGCCATGGGAAGAATTAGAATCTCCGAAAAACAGAGCTGCTGGGGTAAAGAAAAGTATTGCCTAGCAGTCAAATTCAAGGCAACATACCCTCTTTTGCCTCAGTTACCTGTATAGAGTAATGCCCAGAGGACAAATATGAATGATCCTCTTGAGCCCTAACATTACTTAAGGGACAAGTGAAAAAAAAATCAGAGATTCCATCAGGCATCAATAGAGACAAAAGCATTTCTAATCCATCTCAATGCATAATAAAATGAATCAGTTAATGCTTTCCAAAAAAATATTTCTAGGATGTTGACACCAGCTCCACAGCAAAGGACTCACTAGTAAACTACTGATTGGATTTTTAGTCACAAAAGACTTGGATAGAAGACACTGGAAACTGTTTTCTTTAATTAGCCAATTTCTTGCCCAGGCTGCCTGCCTCCTGGAGCTGCTGCAGTGAAGTGCATTCCTTGTCATTTTCTGATTATTCTTCATTTTTGTCAGCTCTCTGGGGAGTCATGCATAATANCTTACAACAGACTGGAGACGATGTGCTTTTCTTGTAGATGTATGTCTTAGATGGCAATAGTTCCCTATTAGTACTGAAGGATTCATTTCAAACATGTTAATTTTGTCATTTCCCTGATGAGAAAGTGTTTTTCAACTCTCCCAAGGATTATCAAAAACAAAAGCTATATCTGAGAATCCTCTTAGCCTTCTACCATCTGTGGTGGCTTCTATTCCATATGAGGTCAGGAAACATTTTCTATATTTTCTAATGGCAGTTAACTACATTGTTGCTATGGTTAGATAAGTATCTCTCACAAGCCCATGCATTACAGCCTTCCTGCATAGCCCGTGGTATTATTAGAATGACTAGAGTGTAATGAAATCTGTAAGAGGTGGTGAGACCTAGTAGAAGTAAATAAGGTTGTTGGAGACATGCTGTCTTAGTTACTGTTCTGTTGCTGTTAAGAAACACCGTGNCCACTGGCCATCTCCTGTAGCCAGATTGATAACTACCACAATTTTCATCAGAGAGCCTTCATCCAGTGACTGATGGAAACAGATGCGGAGATCCACAGCCAATCACTAGGCCAAGCTAGGGGAATCCTGTTGAAGAGAGGAAGGAAGGATTGTATGAGCCAGGCAGGTCAAGGTCATCACAAGGGAACCCACAGAAACAATGAACCTGGCCTTATTGGAGATCACAGACTCTGGACCAACAGCTAGGAAGCCCACATAGGACTGACCTTGGCCTTCTACATATATGTGACAGTTGTGTAGCTTGATCAACTTGTGGGACTCCTAGTGGTGGAAGCAGGGGCTGTCCCTAATGCTGCTTTGTCTGGCTACCAGGAACCTATTCCTCATACTGGGTTGCCTTGCCTAGCCTTAATACAAGAGGAGAAGCTTAGTCCTACCTTAACTAGATATGTAATACTTTGTTGAGACCCATGGGAGGCCTGCCCTATTTTGAACAGAAACAGAGGAGTGTAGAAGAAAATTTGTCCAGTCCCGCCCGGCTCCTACGGCCGCTTCGACCCAAGTAAACACAAAGAGGCTCATATCATTTTTAAACTATGACTGTGGCAGGCTTCTCTCTAGCTAGCTCTTACATCTTAAATTAACCCATTTTATAAATCTATGTCGCCACGTGTTCCACGTGGCTTTACCTGTGTGCCGTTACCTGCTGTTCTCTAGATGGCAGAATGGCGTCTGCCCAACTCTGCTTTCTTCCTCTCTCCCTCTAGTTCGAATGTCCTGCCTAACCTATTCTGCCTCACCATTGGCGAAACAGCTTTATTTGTCAACCAATCAGAACAACATATTTTCAGAAAGACATTCCCATCAGAGAAGGAGTGGATTGCCAGGGGGAGGGAGGGGGAGAAACTGTGGCCAGGATGTAAAATAAATGAATAAATGTAATTAATAATAAAAAGGGCAAATTACAAATAATCAAATGGAAACTCTTATTAAAAATAAAATCAATGGAACAAGCAAACAAACAAAAAGAAACACCATTTCCAATGATCCTTATAAAAGAAGGCATGTAATTGGGGCTTNCTTACAGTTTCAGAGTGTTAAGTGCATAAGCACTATTGTGGGGAGCGTGGCAGCATGCAGGCAGGCATAGAGATGGAGCAGGAGCTGAGAGGTTACAGGATCTGCAAGTTGCTGGTGGGGATGGGGGAAAAGGGGGGGAAGAGAGAGAAAGGAAGAGAGATAGGAGTGAGAAATGTTGGGCCNGGCATGGGCTTTTGAGACCTCAAAGACCCCCAGTGACACACTTCTTCCAACAAGGCCACACCTCCCAATTCTTCTTTAACAGTCCACCAACCAGTAAACAAACATTCAAATATATTAGCCTAAGGGGTCATAAGCATTCAAACCACCTGAAATAACCTTTAAAAGATTTATTAGGATCTTGGCTTCCACCCCCATATCCTTTTATTTCCCATCTTCAATGAAGGAAAGAGCCATCCTTCACTACACAAATTCACCATGACATACCGTGTTATCACAGGCCCAAAGGAACAGGGCTAAGTGACCATGGATTAAAATTTCTAAAGGCATGAGCCAAAATGAATTTTTCCACATCATAAATTTATTATCAGGACTATGGCTGATGGGATGTTTCTGGTGATAGAATGCAACCAAATTAATTCAACAAAATAAAACAATTCTTTATAAGTTTAAACAACTCTTTTTAATTTGAAAATTGATCCAATATATATATTCTGATTGTGATTTTTCCCTCCTCCATCTCCTCCCAGATCCTCTCCACCTCCTCACTCACCCAATTCCATGCATTATTTCTCTCCTTCTTAAGAAAACCAACAGGCAAATAAAAAGCAAACAAACTACCACCACCACCACAACAACAACAAGAAACACACAACATCTGAAACCATAATATAAAAGCAAAATATCTATGAAATTTGAGTCCCCCAACAAATAGATATGTGACAAAAATTCTACAAATGAAAAAAACACTAAGTTTGCTTTGTATTGGCCACCTACNGTTGGTCATGGGCATTAAGTGTGATTTATATACACTATGAGACTCCATTGGAGAAAACTGGTTTTTTCTTTGCAAACTGTTGTCCATTGGAGATAATTTCATGGTTAGGGAATGAGAGTTTCTGTCCACTTNCCCTCTCCAAACTAGGACCCTATGTGGCTTGAATCTCTGCAGGTCCTGTGCATGCTTCCACAGCCTCTGTGAGTTCATATATGCATCAATCCCATTGTGGCTAGAAGACACCATTTTCTTGGTGTCATCCATCAGTCAACTCTGGCCCTTAGAATCTTTTTCCTTCCTCTACTGAATAATCCTGAGGAGAGGGATTTGATAAAGAAATCCCATTTGAGATTGAGTGCTCCAAAGTCTCTCACTTTCTGCACATTTTCCAGCTGTGAATCTCTGTATTAGTTGCCATCTATTGCAAGAGGAAGCTTCTCTTGTTAGGAGTAATGTTTTTGCTTTATTCCTTTAGCAGAACAGTAGTATTTGGTTTTCCCCTTGGTGCCTAGCTTATCTAGTCTTGGGTTCTTAGCCATACTAGCAGCATCAGTCACAGACTCTATCTCAATGAGGGGATTCTAAATCCAATCAGATATTGGTTGGTTATTAAGATAATATTTGTGCTACTATTATACCAGTGTGTCTTGCAAGCAGGTCATTACTGTAGATCACAGGGTTTACAGTTAGGTTGGTGGTTACCTTCTCCTCTGGCAGCATGCAGAATACTCCAGGTACCATGAACACTAGTCAATAGGGGTGAAGGCTCTAGGTAGGCACCAGCTTGACTTCTCTGTGTTCAATGAGGTACATAAGTGCTGTCTTTAGCAATAGGGCCTCAAGCATCAGTTTGTGGAGAGAGACCAATAATCTTGGCAATATATTTGGGGATTTCCGTTGTCTCCTTTGGCCAACAATTCAATTAGATGTAAACCATTCTTGACACTAGAAGTTTCACTTGGCAAGTAAAACTGTTATTTGGTGATTCCATTTAGATTTATTTCATACATACATACATATATATATATATATGTGTGTGTGTGTGTGTGTGTGTGTGTGTGTGTGTGTGTTTTAAGAAGCTTCTACTGTAGTAGGTTTCCATATGACCCCTCAAATGGCCCTTATTTAGTTGTCTCCCCCCATGTCCTTGATATGTTGGCTTTGTCCAGCTTAGACCTTGCTAATAAGTACATATAGCTTAAGTCACTTTTCTTAAGTAACTTTTTTAAAGTTGTATAGACAAAAGTTATAAAATAGACACTATGTTGTAGAAGTAACTCCAGTTTTGGGGGATCTAATGCCCCTTCTGGCCCTGTACACTGTACTCACTTGTATAAACCCACACACAGACATATTCATTTAGACACAATTAAAAATAAAAATGAAATCTTTCCCAAAAACCATGTTTTTAAGTAAAATTTGACATGAATTTCATTTTTAAACAATAAACTATTAACAAGAAAACCAGAAAGCATAGAATTAAGAAAATAAGATGCAATCCAGCCAGGAAAGCAGGTAGGCTAACTTCAGATCTTCATACCTCCCTCCATTCCTTCAAGTCCAGTCCCCCAGGCTTATCCTAAACTCTGTAACAAATCACTAAATACAGTCTCTACTTCCTCTCTGCCCTCAAACCTAGGGAACTAAGTAGATCTTGGTGGAAAACCAAGTTTTCTTCCCTCCAATTGAAACCCCCAGTACCCACCCAGGCCATCCCCATTTCTAAGTGCCAGCTCCCAATTCCTGGAAATACATTATACTTAGAATCCCCAGTAGTCATGCCTATCAGAATACCAGAATTTCCTACCAAGCAACACACAGTCACAACACTGTCCTAAGAACTAGAGATGGCAATAGACGCCAAGGGAAAAAAACACCCACTCAACAAAGACAAGACCAGATGTTAACACCCAGAATTACAATTTTCCCAAACTCAGATGCCTAGATGCCAGCATAAAAGCACAATCAAAGCAGCCAAGACAGTGTGTCTCCATTAAAGTCTAGCAACATTATCACAGTAGGTCCTGAGTATTGCAATATAGTTGAAGCACAAGAAAAAGAACTTAAATAGCCTTTCTGAATATGATAGAGGTCCTTAATGAGGAAATGAATAACCCCCTTAAAGAAACCTATGAAAATGCAAACAGTGGAAGGAAATGAATAAAATAGTTCAAGACCTAAAAGTGGAAATAGAATCCATAAATAAAACCCAAATATAGAGAAATCTGGAAATGAAAAATTTAGGAATTTAAACAGGAACCTCATGAGGCTGGAGAGATGGCTCAGCAGTTAAGAGCACTGACTGTTCTTCCAGAGGTCCTGAGTTCAATTCCCAGCAACCACATGGTGGCTCACAACCACCTGTAATGAGATCTGGTGCCTGCAAGGACACATGCAGGTAGAATACTGTATACATAATAAACAAATTTAAAAAAATTCCTCCTTTTGCCTAGCGTGGTGGTGCATGCCTTTAATCGCAGCACTCAGGAGGCAGAGGCAGGCAGATCTCTGTGAGTTCAAGGCCAGCCTGGTCTACAGAGTGAATTCCAGGATAGACTCTAAAGCTACACAGAGAAACCTTGTCTCAAAAAACCAAAATAAATAAATAAATAAATAAATAAATAAATAAATAAATAAATAAATAAATGGATAGATAAATAAATAAATAAATAAACAGGAGCCTCAAAGACTAGCCAATAGTATACAAGAGATGAAAGAGAGAATTTCAGACATTGAACACAAGATAGATGAAATGGATAGCTAAGTCAAAGAAAATGTTAAATCTGAAGAAATCTTGGCATAAAACATCCAAGAAATCTAGAGCACTATGATAAGAGAAAATCTAAGAATAATAGGAATAGAGGAAGGAGAAGAAACCCAGGTCAAAGGCACAGAAAATATTTCAACAGAACCATGGACATTTCCCCAACCTAAACAAGATGTCTATCAAGGTACAAGAAGCATACAGAGCACCAAATTGACTGGACAGGAAAAGAAAGTCCATTTTGCACATAATAATTAAAATTTTAAATGTACAGAACAAGGAAAGAATATTAAAAGCTGCAAGGGCAAAAGACCAAATAACATATACAGGAAAATGTATTAGAATAACACTTGACTTCTTAATGGATAGTCTAAAAAACAGGACATGACTGATATTCTACAAACTCTGAGACCACAGACGCCAGCCCAGACTACTATAACCAGAAAAACTTTCAATCACAAAAAACAGAGAAAAAAAATCACAATAAAACCAAATTTAAGCAATATTGATCTACAAATCCAGCCCTACAGCTGTCATTAGAAGGAAAACTCCAACCTAAAGAGGTTAACCACACCCAAGAATATACAGAGAACAGATGTTGCTAGACCAACAATTCACAAGAGGAGAAACAAACAAACACAACATCAAAATTACAGCAGTCAACAACTACTGCTCAGGGGTATCTCTCAACACCAATGGTCTCAGTTCCCCAATAAAAAAACAGACTAATAGAGTGAATGTGGAAACAGGATCCATTTTTCTGCTGCATTCAAGAAACACACCTTAACATTAATAATAGGCATCACCTCAGGGTAAAAAGATGGAAAAAGATATTCCAAGCAAATTGACATAAGAAACAAGCTGATACAGCCATTTTAATATCTGACAAAACAGACTTCAAAACAAAACTAATCAGAGGAGATAAGAAAGGACACTACACACACATCAAAGGAAAAATCTACCAAGAGGACATTGCAATTCTTATCATCTATGCCCCAAACACAAGGGCACCCAAGTTCATAAAAGAAAAGCTACTACAACTTAAATCTCATATTTACCCTTACACACTGACAATGGGAGACTTCAGTACCCAACTCTCATCAATAGACAGGTCATCCAGACAAAAACTAAATGGAGAAATGCTGGAGCTAACTGAAGTTATAAACCAAATGGACCTAACAGATATTTATAGAACATTTTACCAACACAAAAAAGAATATACCGGGGTTGGATATATGTCTCAATGGTTAAGAGCTCTGGCTGCTCTTGCAAAGGACATGAGTTTGGTTCCCAGCACTCCATGGCAGCACACAACCATCTGTAACTCCAGTTCCAAGGGATCTGTCGCCCTCTTCTGGCCTCCATTGGCACATATATGGTGCACAGACATACACATAGACAAAATATACATACACATAAAGTAAATTAAAAGTCTTCCTCCCCCCAAGTGTGTATATATATATATATATATATATATATATATATATCTGCCTATTGTTCTAGAGGAGGTGGGACTTAGGATAATAGAGATGATAAGGCAGACTAAAGTCTTGTGCAATAGCCAACTTTGTTCAGAGCATCTGACATTTATACTCTGAGGGTTACGATGAGTCACGTGAGTGAAAGTGTAAAATCACAATGACAAGCCCCATGTGGCAGGAAAGCCGCATGTGGAGGACAAGCCACTCGTGGCAAAAGATGTTTTTCCATATAGGCATATAAAAATTAACAATATGCAGTTGCAATGAATAATCTAAAGTAAACTCACTCCTATCTGCTACACCTGGGAAGGACACTAAAACACATCCTAANAACAAGTCTGTGTTTTGAGGAAACTGAGGTCACGACACTCTTGTCTTGTTCTTGGAGTGTTCTCACAAGCCCTCAGAATTCTCCTCACACTACCCCATGCTTGTTCTGACATGCCCCCTCCCCTTTATGTTTCAATAGCAGGCTATTCAGAGAGGTTTTGATTTGAGATGTTGTAGATAAATCTAATTGTCACTTAATGCATGAGTATCTTATAAGTGAGCATATTATAACATAATGAATAGTATTAAAATAGTGAAAGCACTGGGTGTAAGTACTCTGCCACTAAGAANGAATATCAATCAGAAAGATCTAGAGAATAGTTTGAAAAGAGACCCATATGATGAGTAGTTCTGGTCTCTTTTAGAACATAGGCCCATATTTCCTCTTTACTAGGAACACAAATGATATGATGTCCTATGCAAATGGCAAGTGATTCAAATCCCAAGGAAAAATTAAATACAGTCCCCTCTTCAGATGAATGAATGAGTCTACTACAGTCCCAAGGTCCAGTCAGAAACACAGAGTCATTAGTGAAGATGTGAGGAGCTAGATCCATCCAATCTACAAGTTGAAGCAAAGGAGGGTGAGGAACAGAAGACCAATACATTTGCTCAGAGGCCCTCACTACACATGGCACAGGTCAAAGAATGTAGCATCACCAGAAACAGATTCTCAGGTGACATAGGGCTCTGCGTGTCTCATAGAATAACTTCTCCCTTGGTGCATAGGACCTTAACTGGGCATTAGGTGGGTAGACTTGACTTCTGATGATATGGTCAACATCATCTTTTGACCTTTAGCTGGAGATTTGCTATGTTTTTGGCAACTTCCACTGCTTCCTTGCTCTCTGCCTTGTCGTTGATGGCCATGGCCAGAGGAGCAGAAGAGGAATCCATAATGTTTAATGGATCCATCTGCAATGACAGATGCATACTCCTTCCCAGTTTTCCTCTGAAGAAGTAAAACTAAGGCAGATAAATGTATCAGCTTGCTTATTCCCTTCTCCGGTAAAACCAGGGAGGTTAGAATATGCATGAGTATGAGTCTATTGCTGGAAATAATCCTAAAACATAAGCAAAATCTGAAATTATATTGAAAGATTTATGAATTAATTGTAATATATGAACCAAAACAGCAAGTTCTACCCACTAACTTGAGAAAAATAAGCATTAATAGGTCGATGAATATATGGACCATAAGTAAGTCCCTCCTATAACCATAGATGAGACATCAATAAAATAAGTATCTGCCCATGGAATGGGAGAAGGTGGAAAACATTTTTGTAATCACAAATTCAGTTTGTGTGGGAAAATCCAATAGCTTTCCAGCTGGATAATGATTTCCTATCCTGCCATAGTATTTGCAAATGAAATTTGAAAATCCATAGAATTCTGTAATTCTCTTAAAAACTGATTGTTAGTTAAAGGTAATATAATAAAGCAAGTGTCAAATCCATATAGTTGTTGATATCAGGTCTTCCCCTGAGTTCCTAATTGAGCAAGAAGAGTAAGGTAAGCAATTAGTATTTTATGACCCTTCTGGTGTAAGTAAATTCATCCCAATGGTTCATCTTCTTGTACTATAATACCTGTAGGAGACAACTAAGTGGGGAAAGAAGTAAGTTTTTTTTTTTTTTTTAAAAAAAAGAAAGATCCACATGATACACAAATGCTTTTAGTCTGGATTCAAATAGCTTAAACCTATCACTTTTCTTGCCTATTGAGATAATATGAGAAGGCTGTCCAATGCCACCTCTCCTTCTATAGTTTTAAATAAATTAGTTAATGCATTGGAAATACCTGTCTCTTATACACATCTAGATGTGTATAAGAGACAGGCCCTAGCTTGCCTAGGTTGTAAAGTTAGCTTTTTCATAGGCTTTTCTAAACCCTCATCAAAGAGTGGAGAGAATTCAAGACTAGAATTGAATATCAAATTCCTCACCCCATGATTCAGGGTCATTTTCAGGCAATAGAGGATAGTATTTAAAGGAGGCTCCAGTAAGAGATCTGAAGGAGTCATCACTTGCATAATTATTGGTGCTGTTTTTACTTCTGATTTTGCCTGAATGGGGAAAATCTCTCTTTTTTTTGCCTCTTTTGCCAATTTTAAAATTTGACCATCCAGTTTATATTCATTCAAAGAATTAGTCATCTTTTCCTCATGATTAATATCCTCCTTATCTTCTGTAAGCATTGATAACAGTCTGAATTAATGCCCAAGTGACCCAAAATTGAACTGGGATCTTTTCCCCTTGTTTAAATGCCATTTCACTATTCTTTCAGACTCTGTCCCATACTTTTTCATCTAAAATTTCTTCTTCTGGAAACCAGTGATTATTTATAATCATAAACAACTTGCAAGCAATCTAAGAGTTGTGATTTTAATACTTGTGCTCCTCCTTTCTTTAAAAAATGATGCTCAATCTTGACACAAGGCAAAGCTTTCCCTGTTTTCTGTGCAATCATTCTCACCCACCTCTTTCTGTGAGGGTCCTCATTCACTTATCTCATAGCCAACTTCAGGTTCCTGATACATGGTGCCACTTGTTTACCACTGTAGGGACAGTGGGACCTGGGAGAATGGAGATGATAAATGAGGCAGACTAAGGTCTTATGCAACAGCCAACTTTATTCAGAGCATCAGACAATTTACACTCTAAGGGTTAAGAGGAGTCACATGAGCAATATATATAATCACAAAGGCAAACTACATGTGGTAGGAAAGCTACACATGGAGGACAACCCCAAGCCTCATGTGGAGGACAAGCTGCATGCAGCAGAAACATGATTTTGCATAAAGGCATATAAAGAAATAACAATAGGCAGTTGTCATGAATAATCTGAGTAAACTTTCTACCACACCTGGGAGGAGCATTAAAACACATTTCAAGTACAATTGCATGCTTTAAAAACTAGGGTCTCAAGACTCTTGTGTTCTTGGACTGTTCTCACAAGCACTCAGAATTCTTTTTTCAGAACTCCGTTCTTGGACCATGTTCCAACATATACCTTCTTCTCAGTATCTCATGGAACTTTCTCCAAAAGTGACCACATACTCAGACACGAACCAAATATCAACAGATAGAAGAAAATTGAAATAATACTCTGCATCCCATCAGATTAAAAATGTATATTACCAAAATAGAAATAACAGAAAACTTACAAACTCATGGAAAGTGAGTAAACTCACTACTAGACGGAAAATAGATCAAGACAGAAATTAAAAAAGAAATTAAAGATTTTCTAGAATTGAATGAAAATGATTACACACCATATCCAAACTTATGAGGCATAATGATATCAGTCCAATTGATAACCACTAGTAATTGACAATTAGATTCTCCAAGGAAGTCTCATTGGGGAAATGGAACTACTCTTAAGGCTGGGCTACATGCCCAGCAGTAGTACACAGCCAACAGAAAATGAACTCAAGCATGTCTTTGGAGGTTTCTTGTCTTACAATATTGTGAAAACTTTTCTATTTTTTAATTTTATCTTATAATTTTTATTTTATTTACATATTTTCACTTCTATCATTTTATCCTATAGATCCTTTGCATATATATTATGGCTTCCAATTTAGTGTTTTATGGGATTTTTGAGTGTGCAAAGGAATGGTTCTCTATTTCTTATGCCTTCTATTGGGCTTTTTTCCATCTGTTGGTTTATTTTGTCCAGTTCTGATGTTTCAATTTTGTTTTATTTTATTTTGTTGTTATCCCTTAGATGCATGTTTGTTTTCTAATGAGAGACATAAAGTGAATGGATGCAGGTGGAGGGGAGGTGGGAAGGAACTTGGAGGAGTAGAGAAAGGGGGAACCATCATCATGATATATTATATGAGAAAGAAATCTATTTTCAATAAAATGGAAAGAATGGACTATGAATGAGAGAAAGAAAATATGTGGGTTTGGGTCACTGGGTTGTGGGGAGGGTCTGGGAGGAGTTGGGGGAGCAGAAACCATAATCAGAATATATTGTACTAAAATAATTTATTTTTAGTAAAAAAAATCGAAAATAAAACAGGACAACAAAAGATAATAACATAAAATGATAGCTTAATTATTAATGTATTCATTATTTTTCATTATGAAATGTATGTCCATTTTGTAGAGATAACAAAATCTTGATTTAACTTCCTATCATCAAGAATCTTCAAATCATGTCAAGAGAAAAAGAGATGTAATCTTACAGACAGAACTGAAATACCGGGCTAACGTGTTTTAGGCCTATCATACAACACTGGCATATATGATTGAATCATCTAGGGAGAAGGTTCACTATCACTAGTCCAAAGAAAATCAGTTGAGAACGACACTGAGGCTGCACAGTCCTGGGTGGGGCACTGGGAAGGCTGGTGAGCAGGATGCGACGGTGCAGACAACTTGCATACGTACCTCTGAAAGTGCTGTGAGAATTATAAAAGTGTAAATAAAAACTGACCCTAAGATTTTCCTTCCAGGAATTGGTTATGGGCAATAAATTAATATGAAAATGAGTTGACTCTATCAAAGCTCATCACAACACATTCACAGTGCTTAAAGTCTGGAAACAAAGTACTTGCCATAGGGAACTGTTTGTGGCATTTACTAAGAATCCATAAGAACAACATTCTAGGAAAAATGCTCATTTACAGAAGAAGGCGTTTCTGAGAATATATTCTTGGTGATTACAGGTCTATTAGTCAGAACTCTGTCATCTTCTAGACAGGAAAGAACTTTTTACTGGCTCATAGTTTTGAATATATCAGTTTTTGATCACAGCTTGGGCCTGAGGTAAGGCAACACATGATGGTGGGGTCATATGGTAGCATAAAACTCCTTATATCATAAGCCATGGAACAAAACGAAGGAAGTGGTGGGATCCCACAATCCCTTTCAAGGGCATTCTCTGTCTCCCCATGAACTAGTGTTTCCTCCTAAGACCACCACCATCTACCTAAAGCACCACTGTGGGGTCTCAGCTTTCAATACACAGGAAATTGAGGAACTATCAAGATCCAAACCACACCAGCTACCAACAATACTTAAGTATGTTGCCACTCGGTGGCAAAGGTCAGGAAATGCATATCAGAATAACAGCAGCAGTTGCTTTTCTTATATTGTAAACGCTATTTTTACACCTAGATATTCCTAGGTTTTGGAATGGGTTACATACAATCTAGTTGATGGCCAAAAGGGAATCCCCAAACAACCCAGGCTACTGCCAAGGCCATTGGTTGCTTTCCACAAACTGAGGATAAGGCCTTATTGCTGAAGACAACATCTACACAACTTACTGTACATAGAGAAGTCAATCTGGTGCCTACCTAGAGCCTTCACCCCTGACTAGTGTTCATGTTACTGGAAGGTACTTTGTATGATACCAAAAGAGAAAGGTAAATACCAGCCCAGCTACTGACCCTTTGATTTACAATGGTGCCCTTCATGCAAGATGTACTAGCACAATAGTGGCACACAAAGCTTGTTGGACTAACCAACTAATACCTGATTTTACTTAAGGGTGCATGCCATGAAATGGAACTCACTTCTTCTGATACCACTCAAGTAGTCAGAAACTTGAGACTAGATAGGCCAGAGACCTAGGGTAAAACAAAATACTACTGTTCTTCTAAAGAGACATAGCAACAAGATTATTCGTAGTGAGATTCTGCAATGCCCATAAATCAAATCTCACTCAGCCATCATCCAGAAGCTTTCTCTTGCTGTGGTTGGGAACAAATACAGAGTTCCACAGCTGGACATGGTGCAGAGAACAAGAGACCATGTCCTNAATGGGCTGTCATCGTCGAATCCCTTCGCTCACTCAGGGACCCTGTGGAACACAGAGGAAACAAGGCCTTCTAAAGGCAGTAGGACTGATGCACATGTGATCTCATAGAGACTGAGGCAGTGTGCCCAGGGAATGCATGGATCTGTGCCAGATGAGGTCACAGTGGTGCTGAGAGGAGAGATGG
The DNA here is from genome assembly GCA_001675575.1 of Neotoma lepida. NCBI lineage: Eukaryota > Metazoa > Chordata > Mammalia > Rodentia > Cricetidae > Neotoma > Neotoma lepida. The sequence goes on from LZPO01118021.1 coordinate 23,755, forward strand.
ACACAAGCCCACATCCCTAACATAAAAGCTATTACTGATCGATAGCCAGTTGCAAATGAAAAACTAGTTTTCACCAACAGAGTCTCACTGGGGAAGCAAGACACTCTTAATACCAGGCCCGATGTTCATCAATAGATACTACCAACACAAACGAACTCAATAGTGGTTTTGGAGGGTTATTTTGGGGGAGGGTCAGGAGATTATAATGTTTTGTCTGGGAATTTTTTCTTCTTTTCTTTTTCTTACCCTACAGGTTTTTTGCTTCTATAATATACTTTCAATTTTGTGATTTTAGGGCATTTCTGTGCTTGCCTGTGTGTCTCCATGGTTATATATTTCTTGTGCTTTTTCTTTGTTTCTTTGTTTTTCTGTTTTGTTCTGTTCAGGTTTGTTTTTATTTTATATATATTTATTTTAGAGACTTGTTTGATTTCTAATAAGAGAGAGCAAGAAAGGATGTGGATTTGGGTCATGGGGAGGTGGGGAAGAGCTCTGGGAGGATTTGGAGATTTAGAGGAAGGGCAATCATAATCAGAATATATTGTATGAAAAATCTCTTCCCAATAAAACAATTGCATTGCTTAAGAAAAAACTTCAAATTTATTATTTTACAATTTAAACTTTATTTTTATTTTTTCACTTACTTAGGCATTTTTCAGACACATTTTTTCTCAAGCTGACCTTGAATTTGTTATATAGTCCAAGCTAGCATTGAATTTGCAGTCCTCCTGCCCCTGCCTCTCTAGTGTTGGGATCACAGACATGGGAGACCATGCCTTGCTCTATTTAAAATTTTGATGATCAAAAATAAGTATTAAATATCCATTAAAATAAGATACAACAAAATAAACTGTAAAACACACCAAAGCTGTACTTTAAAACCTAAGTGTTCTTTGTTTTGAAAGCTGGACCATAATATTTAGGATAAAGATTTTATTTTTATATTTTTCTTGCAGGGAATAGCTATGTGTTGAATTCTGGCCAATGAAAAATAAACAGAAGTAGTATCAAGGCCTTTTAACAATGACGTGAATAACTCTTTGGGATAGCAGAGGAGGTTTCAGAGAATGGAGAATAAGNGATTGAAATAAATGGTTTACAGAATTTTATGCCATACAAATAGTTGAGGAGTCTGAAAAGTATTTGTATAAAAGTGCAATCAGCATGCTCATTCCTTTGTTTCAGATCTTAAAGGAGACTGTTTTGTTTATAATGAGTAGTCTAGTGATGGCATAAACTCAGTTCTGTCCTTCACTTGAAACCTGTACCAAGAGTCCTCCCTCCCTCTCTGCCTAATGACAATGATGGAAGCAAATTCTAAGAAGGCTTTCAGCTGAAATTTACAGGAAAGCTTTCTCAGATGGTCAAATCAATAAGGACACATATATTTCATAAAAGAAAGTCTAGAGATCAGTGGACCCACTATGTGTCAAATCAATAGCACAACACCTGGGGTTCCAAATGAAACTCCTGTGATCAACTTTGCTTTTCTCTCGGTCCATCAAGATGGCTACAGTCACCCTCAGCATCAGGACCCCTTCCAAGAGTGTCCAGAGCTTATAATAGGAACACTATCCNAGAAAGCCCAACATTCTCCCCTTTAAATTCCTATAACCAGGGATCCCTTGTCAAGAACCAGTGACAAGAACAACAAAATTATCCTAAATGGTTTAGGCCAACTTTATCCTGGAGACTCAAGCAAAGTTTGAAGATGCCAAGATCTTTTAAAACTTGTTTTCAGTTAGCAAAAGAATAAAAATAGAAGATCAAGAGGTGTAATGCATGAAGTCTTTTCAAAAATGCTGATATGAATATTAGAAATAGGTTTAGTAAAATGTCTTCTAAAAGAGTCTTATGGTCTAATGGACTTTTTTTCTAAAACATGGGTAATGGAAACACACCCATATATGGATTGAACAAATACATGTGTATGTATTTCACAATGAATGTAAATAAACTGCTCCATACTGTATAAAATACATTATGGCATAATAGATAAATATTAACAATTACCTATGAATATATTAATAACTTTTATAATATTCATATGATGGAAAACAGAATCTCAATGCCAATTTAGGTAGGTTTCTTTGTAAACTCCTGTAAATAAATGTGTACTTTTTACAAATGTTAATGCTATCATTTCCTCTCTGGAAAGGACAAACAATTCATGTAAAAATGTTCAGCTAAGTGACATTTTATGGGTGCTGTCCTTGACAAGCCCCAAGGCTGTCCCTCTGGGAGCCATGCTGGGCCAGGCATGCACTTACAACCCTTAAGTGCTCAGTTCCAGCAGGGAGACATCAATGCTCAGAATAATTACATTTTCTACAATAATAAGTACAAGGTGATCTATCAAAACATTTAAGGATTAACTTGTTACAAAGGCTCTCTTCCAGTTAACAATAAAAATAAAATGTGCTTTTATGAAGATTTACTTTTACTTGAAATCCTTTTTAATTCTGAAAGTTTCATATCAAAAAGATATCTTAGAGAAAAATGCATTCACTATTCTCAGCTGGCAGATGACTAAGGGGGAGGGAAGAAATTCTCAACCTCCCTTACAGGCACAGAGTTAGTGGGTAGAAGTGCAGAGCACATACCAAGGCATAATCTAACCAGTTCACTCTCCCTAGTGAAGTGAGCTCCACTTTGATCCATGAGCAATGGCAGTGCTAATGTTGAAGAAAAAGGAAGGTAAACAGTGCTGCATTAAAAAAATAGATCTATTTATTTCATTTGTGTGTGTGTGTGTGTGTGTGTGTTATCTATATGTGTGTCTGTGCACTGTGTGTGGTGCCTGGTGTCCTCAGATACCCCGGAACTGGAGTTACAGATGGCCATGAGCTGTCTTATGGGTTCTGGGATTGAACCTAGGGCCTCTACAAAAGCAACAAGTGCTCCTAACCACTGACTTATCACTGCAGCTCCAGGGTTACATTAAAATTGGTACCCTGCCACCATGTATTTAAGGCAGACAATTATCCATAATTGCCAAAACTTGCAAGTCACAAAGATGTCATTCAGGAGGTGTATGACAATCTACCCAAACAATGGGTTCTTACTCAACAAAAGGAAGATTGGAGCTGTCAAGTTATGAATATACACTGAAATGCATAATGCTGAGTAAAAAAAGCCATCTAGAAAGCCTACTCCTTAAGATTTCTGCAACGTCTATATTAGCTTTTTTCTGGTAGAAAAAACAGAGCCATGGACATGAGGAATCAGTGTCTGGAGTCAGGGAAATATGTCCAGGAAGAGCTCAGAGGATTTTCAAGGGTGAAAGTACTCTGCCTGATGACATTGTAGTGGTGGATGTCTGTCCACACCCTTAGAAATGCACAGCACCAAGAGTGGGTGAACTTCGGGTGACCATGATGTGCCAGTACGGGTTCATGGATTGCAAAAACAAATATCACTCTGGTGGGGGTCATTGGTGATTGATAGAGGGAATTATGCATTTGTGGGGCAGCAGGCACATCTCTCAATTTTTCTCTGAACCTAAAACTTTGTAAATATTTTTCCCTAAAAAAGAAATGTTCTTTATTTTCAAAGGAAATCAACCGTAAATGATGAGTGGAAACAAAACAATTATTTTATAGATATTTGATCTGAGATAAAGCCAATATCTTCATGAAATTTAACCAAAGGAAAATAAATTTTATTAATCAGATAATACATATACTAAATAAAATTTGAATATATCTCTTCATATCTCAAAATCCTGAGACTTCCATCATCATCATCATCATCATCATCATCATCATCATAATAATAATAATAATAATAATAATAATAATAATGATAAATGAAAACAGTGGTCACAAGTCAGATGTGGTGGCGCACACCTTTAATCCCAGCATTTGGGAGGCAGAGGCAGGCAGATCTCTGTGAGTTCAAGGCTAACCTGGTCTACAAAGCAAGTTCCAGGACAGCCAGGGCTATTACACAGAGAAACCCTGTCTCAATAATCCCAGAAGAAAAAAAAATAGTGGTCACAATTTAATTAGTTCTAGCCCAAGACCAGATTCTGTATATAAAAATATATAATGAAGTAATACCACTAGTGCTTATTTTCCATGCTTTCAACCTCACTAAAAATTAATCACATTTATTATGTACCAGGTACTTTCCTAAGTGTATTACATGTACTTATTTAATCCTATCAATTACTTATGAGAGTGTCATTATAGTTATGAATATTAATAACTGAAGGGAAGTTTAAGTAGCCTCAAGCTTCATATCCTTCCAAAAAGATTACAGCATGGAGGAGAGGAAAATATCTTATGCAAAGTCTTCAGAAGTCTTCCCTTGAAGTCCACAGCTAACACTGAGCCCCATGTACCCTGACTATGAGGAGATCCCAGAAAATAGGAAAAAAGAAGATGTGCCAGCAAAGGGGAGGGCACAGAAATGGCTTTAGTGTATGTAGCACAGTATTACTAACTAGTGCTTCCTAACAAGCTCCTCTGACATGGTGCCCATATTATTTCAAAAGATTCTATGGGTCACCTGACCTATGCTAGGGCCAGGTAGTCTTGTCTAAGTATCCTAATGTGTTTGTAGAAATTTGCTGCATCAGAGAACCATAGGGAGTCCTAGACCAGTCTTGTCTGAAGTATTTCTCCTGATTCCTTTTTATTTACTTTCACTTCTGGGCTCCAGAGACATATATTGATGCTACTGTGCTGCAGTGAGGCCCTGAATCCCCTGAATCCTGGCATCTTGGGTGTACTAGTCCTAGGTATGGTGTCGGGTAGAGAAGAAGTTCATCTTTGCTGCCAGAGTGAGATAATTTCATGTTGGGGATGATACTTTTAGTGGTTGGGGCAAGCTTATAGCCAGCTCACTGTCAAGTTGCTGCTGCACATAAGACCATCATAATGTAAATGAAGGATACCTCTGAAAGTTCTCTACTGACCTTGTTGCCCAGTCAGTGGGAGCATTCACGTCTATTGTTGCTGGAGTGGAGGCATATTATAAAACCACACTGGTTTTGAACTGTATTCCCCACAATTTGAAAACTTAGGCCAACAACCCTACTACATATTTTGTCTATCAGTTATAGATTTGTTTGTTTTTTGTTTTTTAGTTATTAGAGATAAACTTGCCCTGCTGCCCAGGCTATATTTGAATTCCTGGGCTCAAGTGATCCTCTTGCTTCATCCTTTGCTGTAAGAGGCAGTGAAATAAAAAGTAGGTGCTTCTGTAACCCACTGTATAAAATGCTTTCCTCACTTCTGGACAATGTGTACTATTTCTTTCTTTCTTTCTCGGTGCTATACATACCATCATTCCCAAGTGGCCTGTGACTTTGGTACCTCTGCTTGGTCAATGGACTTTTGGTTACCTTTCAGCATTTGATGATGAAGTAGACTAAAAGAAGAGACACAGACAAACACATACACATTAAATTAACTGTTCTTTGATGTAGATATGTGAAAATAGAGAGATGGAAAAAATAAAGTAAGATGTCTAAGAAAAGATAGCCAAATTTGTCAAGAGTGTGGTCAGAAATCCCTAAGCACTCTATCTTGGCCAACACTATCAAGGGAGAACAGTCACTAATAAACATGCTTGTTATCATGGAGTCAGTAATAAACATGCTTGTTACCATGGAGGTCTAAACCTATTGCCATTTATGGTCAGCATAAATGGCAAGTCTGGGAGAGAAAAAATGTGACTTCAATTTATTCAATTTAATAAGTCAGAGTTGGTAAAGGGCATTGTAAGGTATACAGCATTTGGGGGTATTGAGAAGGCAGATGGGTGCTGTTGGAAAGGGGAAGATCTGCTGGGAGAGTAAGAATTTTACATCACGGGAAACATCTGTTGGAGATATGCTGTCTACATTGGACATCACATTTTCTCTTTCCAGTTGCTGTTGCTAACTCAACTCTTTAGTAATTTTAGTTTGAAACCAGATTAAAACACAACTCCCATGTATTGCCATAATATATGGAATAGAAAACGATCTTGAATTCTGTTTGGGTCCATCTCCCTCATTTTAATAAGAAATGATGTTTAGAGAGGAGTGGGAAATACCCAGTGTTCTATAAAAACAACTTTATGGACTGTTTACATTGTTTGCTTTTCTTTGACAGTTAAAATATGTAACACACTGTGTATGATTCTTTCAGGTTGACTGAAATCTAATAATAATATAATAAATCTTCGCTGTATTTTCTGATTTCTATACAAACCATCCATTCCACCATTTCCTTATGGAGGGTTTAGAAAGTTCATTATGGCATATGCTGAGTTTGAGAAATCTGTTAGGCTATCTAGTCCATAGGTGCATTTTTGAATACATAAATCTTGAGATAAAAAGAAAGTTCAGACTTGAAATTATAGTATGACAGTCCTCAAAAGTAAGCACATGACTCAAAGAAGTTATTGTACAGAAAAGTAAGGTTAGAGACATGAGGACTGAGGACTGAGTTCTCAGCTTCCACTTTATCAGTAGCCAAGGCAAAGAGAATTCCAGAGTTCAACAAGGTGAGTGTTGAGTCAAGAGAAATCCAAAACACAGCCCTGGAAACCAGGATATGGGAAGAGTTCTAGGAGAAGCAATGATGGTGTGTGTCCAATGCTGTGGGCAGAGTTAGATGTGAGCTGGGAACCTTACCACAGGAGTCAATAAATTGGAGCCACCCATGATCTTAAGTAGTGTTATTTTAACAGGGTGACAGAAAGAAAAGCTGGGCTGTAGTAAGCAAGGGAAAATAGGAGATAGAGCTTGGAGAAAGTAAATCTAGTAAGGAGGTCCATTGTAAATCTGAAAAGAGGAAAACATCAGTAGCTAAGGGAGAAGTGTGGAATGAAGTCTTTCTTCTGGGTTTGATTTATAATAGAGATTACAAATAATAATGATTAGAATGACATACTAGACAGAATATTTTGACAATAAGAGGAAAGGGAAGAGAGGAGAGTTAGAGAGATGTAGCAGTATCCTTGAATACATGAGTTAAAAGACAATACAGAGTCTAGCCCAGGAGATAAGGAACTGGCCCATTGATGAAAGAGTTAATCTCTCTAGGAAATGGGAAGTCAGACACTGTCTCCAGGACAAGAAGAGAAAGAATGTATAGTTTGAATGCTGGCATGGTTCATGGGTATGATGATTTCTAACATTGAAGAATTTTGAAATATGTTGTGAGGAGGCAATAGTAGGGGAAATTTTCACAATACAGATGTCCACTTACCTCCAACATGAATCACAGGAATGTTTCAAGAGTCCTTCCCATTCTCTTTCCCAAATAATTAAATATGAAGTTATTTTAATGTCCTGTTTTAGACTTAATAGTGNCATTGTCTTTTCTCTTTCGGGAAATATAAAATAAACATCATACCATTTTAGTATCATTTCACAGAAGTTCCATGTTTTACCTTCGAAACATTTGCATTTTTTGCCATTACTATTTACACTGCAGCAACAACAAGCAGCTCACTTGTATACAGCTACATTAACAGACTTTCAACCCACTAGTACCAAGTGCCCTGGGGAGCAGAGGAAGCCTTGGATGAACGTATAAAGAATGAGTGAAGTTCTGAGTGAGTGTGTATTGTTTGACATGATGCAGCAGTGTCAAGGACCAAGGGCTCAGACCCATGGGAAACTGGCAATGCCTTTCTTTTGAGCCAGGCTCCGAAAGACAAAGTCTATGTACTAGTATTTAGACACAATTGGCCAGTGTGAACAAAAATTGGCGGTCACAGCACAGATTCCTCCTCCCTGCATTTACAGCCTGAGCTGTGTTAGCCTGTAGATACCTCCTACAGAGACTGTCTAATTCCTCCCTCCTTGTGATGGACATGATAAACCAGCTGAGGCTTCAGGATGCTCTGCAGTTGGTTCCATTCAATGAGATTGTACACAACCCAACTACCCCAGTTTTTTCAGGTCTTTGTCATTTTTTTACTGTGTATCCTCTTGCTGCTCTTAGTCAGGTCAATTTCCAGCCTTGCTAGACACAGTGAAGTCCAGGTAGCTTCATATTTTAATTAATATGAAAAACATTAGTGTGGTGCCCCTTAACAAAAACAAATGTAGTGTTTAACAGCAACAGTGGCAAAAATGAGCATGCTAGTTCCTTTACTTGTCGCTGTGACAAGAACCCCTTAAAGGAGAATGGGTTTATTTTGTTGTATGCATGGTTCCAGACTTCCATCCATCATGGCTATAACAGCCATGTAAGCTTGACAGAACTTGTTACATCACATACATTATCAGGAACAGAGAGCAATGATACTGCCCAGTGTTCTTTCTCCCAGCCCAGTTCACATGCCCAGGAAATGGACCCANTCATAATTAAAATAGGTCTTGCCACCCAATTAAAATATTCAAGAAAATTCCCAACAAATATGAATAGAGGCTCATCTCCTGGGTGATTCTAGATTCTGTGGAGTTGACAATTAACAGTAAACATCACAATAACAAAAATTATTTTAATTCTCTATATATGCTGTTAAAGTTTTCATACCTTGCACAGATTGTACCTTTCAATTGTCAAAAATAAATCTTTGTATCTGATACCCATTATATAAAATAGTGGATTGGGGTTTATAAACAATTTATTCAAGTCTATGCTCTTTGAACTAAAATTTAAATGCAGTTGTTTTGATGATTCTTCGTAGGCAAGTGTAATGGCTGATCTCTACTATCAAATTGATGGAATTTAGAATAACCTTGGAAACATCGTTTGGCATGTCTTTGAGGGATTATATACATATTAGATTGATAGTACTGGGAAGATCCACCCTAAATGTGAGTGATACATCCCATTGCCTGAGATCCCTGACTAAGTAAAAAGAGAAAGCTAACTCAGCACCAGCATTCATCTCTCTCTGCTTCCTGACTATGGTTACAATGAAACCAGCTGCTTCAAGCTCAGCCATGACTTTGCTTTCAGGGTGGATTATCTCCTTCAAATATGAGCTGTGAGAGAAAGTAAACCCTTCCTTCTTGAAGCTGCTTTTGTCAGGGTAGTTTATCACAGCAAGAAGACATGGAACTAAATGCATAAGGCTAACTCAGGACCCACCCTGTGCAGGGCAGACTCCCCTTCCAAAGAGATGAATCATTGGTTGGTTGTGGCTTTGTATGCAACAGCAGCATCTAGTGTG
>LZPO01118022.1:17855-32849 GCA_001675575.1 Neotoma lepida
ATTCCCCAAAAGCCTTCTCTCTAAACACCTTGATGTTAGAGGTTCAAGTTTCAATCAATATGTGGAATTTCAATCAATAGGAATATGTGGATTCAGATTATACCTTTGGTTGTATAATTGAAAACTTGAGAGGCAGTCCATAATACATAACAGTTGATCTATTGTTTTCTCCAGTAATTTTGTGATTATGCAAAAATGTCAAATAAATCTAGAATGATTCATTACTTAATTTTCATATAATTATTTCCTACCTGGATGTTAATATGCAATGTTTATTTTAGTAAATAGATGATAGATAGATGATTGATATAGATAGATAGATAGATAGATAGATAGATAGATAGATAGATAGATAGATAGATAAAGATAGATTGCTGATAATAGGGAAACTAGCAAAAATATATTTTTGTCACAATTTAATTTATTGTTTATATTCTTTTTGTTATATCATTGATTATTTCTTAGGAAGGAGTTCAGAGGACTCTCTATTTTAGTTATTTAGAAACCAGAAGTCATGTATCCATTGACTTAAGACCCAACACATTTAGTGTTTCTTATTGGATTCAAATTAAATTTCAAGGGCTGGAGAAGTGACTCAAAAGTTAAGAATACTGTTTCCTCTGAGGACCCAGGTTCAATTCCCAGCACCCACATAGTAGCCCACCATCTTCTGTAACTCCATTTCCAGGGAATTCTATTACCGATTTTGGACTCTGCTGGCACTGCACTCATATGGTACATGAACATACACGCAGACAAAANACCCATTTGCTTAATATAATAATAAATACATATTTTTAAAAAATTTAGAGTCATGAGCCATATGCCTATAACTTCAGTACTTGAGAGGCAGAGGCATCAGAAGTTTAATGCCTGTCTTGGCTTCCTATAAGGCCATCTTGGGCTAGATGAGGTCCTGTCTCAAAAATTAAATAAGTGCATACTAATCTCCATGTATAATAAGCATGTGAGTGACAATTTCTTTTTCTTTAATTTCACTCAGATTTTTGTTTGTTTGTTTTACTTCTTGATTCACCTAAAAGTCTGACTAGTTTCTGGAATGATTAATAAAAGCAAAACAAAACAAAAGCAGAAAGGGCATGGGTTAAATCATGGCCATGAGCCCCTAACACAGTTTTCATGCCTTGCCTTTGTTTTCGGGCCTTACCAGANTGGAGCTGCTCTTACCTACACCCTCATTACATTGCAGCTCTGCTCTAAGTGATTTTCATTGGTGATTTCCTCTCCTCAACTGAGGGAGAACTGAGGGCGTCAGCAATTTGGCAAAGAACACAGCATTTATTTAAAAGCATACAATGGGGCAATCAGACCACTATACTCCAATCCTATTCCAAACTCCCATTGTCACCGTGCTTTGGGCAGATTACCATAATGTCAAATTTCACTTTTCTNTCTGAATGATGAATCCACTATAGGAAGTGCTTGAAGAATAAAATGAGATAACATATGTAAAGTATGTAAAATTAGTATTATACATTTGAATTCCTCAAAGCTTTTATCTTAATAAGCTGTCCATCATTAATATATTAGCAATCAATTACTATGATAATATAACTATAGCAGTTATAGTAATTCTTGTCAAGAAACAGCCATTATTTTTTATCAAATTATATTTTTCTTTTACTCTTGATGATAAAATCCTGTTTATTTTTCCTATAACAGCCTTAATTGCATGCATATTTATCTAGTTCCTGGAATATATACAGCTACGATGACATCTATTTAGTTTATAATATATAATTTATAACTAAACTGATTAAAATAAGATGAGAAACTATTTTTNAATTAATGAATATTAAAGATAGAACTGAATTTCATAAAATACTTGAACAGGACAACTTAGTACAACTCTCACTCTCAAAGTAGATGGTGATTAATGCAGCAAATAAATGACCTGAAAGTGTTCACCCCTAAATGGAACATCTATATGCTATTCTGTCCCCATGAGGTTCAAAGGTCTGTATGGAAAAAGGAATGAAAAGATTTTGAAAGCCAGTGATTGGGGAGTACTGTNATGAAACAGCTACAAGACTTACNCATGATCTACCTATTTAATATTCCATCATGAAACCTTAACCTCTAGCTGAGAACCTATTGGCAGCTAGTTGATGCCTGCTGAAGGAGAGAGAATCCAACTTCTTTGGTGCTATGGGCCCTGCTAATATCCCCATATCCCAATAGAATCTACTGAGTAGAATCTACTGAGTAGAATCTACTGAGTAGATGGTCCTATACCCATGCACATGCTGGCAGAGCTAAATGGGATCAATGGGTTTAAAATAGTATGTAAACAACTGTCTCAAGCCTCCAGAGGGCCCAGTTCAGCACCATGGGGGGCTCCACAGATATTGGTCCACAGTTCATGCATTTCCATCAGCTTGGCTGGCTTCATGATCTCAATGTCTCTTGTTCATAGAACCTCTCCTCTCTCCCATCAGATGAACTCCTGGAGCTCTGCATGGTGCCCAGCCATGAATCTCGCATCTGCTTCCATCTGTCTCTGGATGAGGGCCCACTGGGGCTTCTCAGCCATGGGTCCATAGTTCATGCATCTCCACTAGTTTGGTTGGCCATCTCTGGTTGAAGTGTCTGAGGGCCCCCAGGCGATGGGATCGGGATCCGTCCCTGGTGCAGGGGCTGACTTTATGGAGCCCAGTGCCTGAGGTGGGACACCTGGCACAGTCTTGGCGCAGGGAGGAGGTTCTTGTCCTGCCTTGGCTGAGAGTGCCAGACTCTGGGGACTCACTATGGGACACCTTGTTTTAGAAGAGGTGGGAATGGGGGGGGGTGGGTTGAGGGGGGAGCTGACGGGGCGGGAGGAGGGAGGAGAGGGGGATCTGAGGTTGATATGTAAAAGGAGTGGAAGATCTTTTTAATAAAAAAAAGTATGTAAATTGAGAGAGAGAGACAAGGGGTTGTTTGCGCAGAGTTAGAGGGAGCCACAGACTGGATACTATCAAAATACATTGCATACATATATGCAATTTTCACAAATGAACTTTAAAATATTTTAAAGAACAATAAAAACACCCCTTTTAAACAGGGCTCATGAAACGAAGAGACCAAACTAGAGAAGATAGTGCCTACCTGTACTGAGTTTTCAGATATCTATCATACTCACCAACAAGTAAATTCCTTGAGAAATCCAAGCCAGAGCCCTGGTGAGTGAGCATAACTGGTATAGGAAATGTTTGTTTATAAACAATAGACAAACTCAAGTCAATGTGTAAGAAAGAAACCTACTAATNTTTACGGTAGATATCTGATCATTTGAACTGCTTGGTGCTGGAAAATTTATAGCATGCACCAAAGAGAATGAGGCATGTGGAAATAGGGAGTAATTAGTATACCAGGTGGGAATTTTATCATAAAAATGAAATAAAAGCCCCTAGCCTAAAATAAATTGTGAAAATGGTAGACATAATATAGAACAGCACAATGAATAGAATTATTTCTTAAATAGAAATTGAAAAAAGTACCATTAATTTTCTTACATCCTCAGTGAGTGATGCTTGGGAAAAAATGATTTACAAAATAAGATGTGCCAGACACTGTAAAAAGCAAACGAGGCAAACTTTTCTTTTCTGAAATAAGTGGTTACATCGCATGTGCGCTTTGCATGATGATTTCATTGTGCTTCACGATGTCTTTGATTTCCTCATTTCACTTAAATCATTGTAGCGATTTTCCTTTGCTTTGCCTCCNCTGCCAAGCAGCTGATGGTATTTGAATTAAAAATGCAGCTGTCTTGATCAATCTTTCAAGTTATATATGGAGTTAAAAAAGNAAATTTTCCAAGTACAAAAACTCAAGAACTTATTCATCTCATGAGCTAATTTGAGATCTGGTTGCCATGATGTAGCTGTTTCTATTCCGATGCAAATGATGCTTTGTTCTTAGTTTTGACTGTTCCCTCCATTTTGCAGTAGGCAGAATTAAGTCAGACAGAAACATTACAGTCAAACTTGTGTTATATTAGTGCAAAGTTCTCATTATTCTAATTATGATCATTAATATAATCAATCCACAAACAAATTCTAAAACACTTGCAAAAGTAGGTAATGGGTTTCTCATTTTCAATTTATAGATTATTCTTGGTTTTCTTACCTTTCATGTTTCAAAGAAGAAAATGGTTATATGGAACTATCTCAAGGCTTCTATGAATTAAGCCGTGGTGCCAAAAAGTCACAAAATTTTTAAATGGTTAAACTAAAGCTGTAAATTAGTTTATCTCATGTGAGTGGAATAAATGGAAAATAGTATACCTATTATGTGGTTTTTATTAAAATATCTTTATATATTGTAGCCACATATATAGTTAGGGAGAAATTTAAAAAATCATTTTCTCTAGTCAATTATATTAGATTTGACTGAGAAGTTCCTGTCAGAGTAATGTTTATCTAGTGGGAAAAATTACATGTCTTACTAGAAATTAATTATGACTATCCATTTTCAACTTGCTAACTCTATATTTTTCAAGAAAATGTGCTTTAAGAATCCTCATATAGAAACAGGGAGGAGTTGGAGATTAGTGCCCAGTTAGACCTTTAATGCATATTAAATTAGTACTAAGCTTGCCCCTGCCACATGTGAGCTTATGAAGAATGATATTCCTTNTGTGTACTAATCACACCAATGACTACACTGAAATGACATCATTAATCGACAATCCTGTTTATGAAGGTGACATGTCTTACTTGTTTTGATCCCATGACTTAGAATTTGATATGGAGAATAAATTAACATACAGCAAGATTTTAATATAAAGCACTATTTGGNAGTTAACTGAAATAGCTTTATTTCCCTTGACAGCAGTAAAAAGGAAAGAACTAATTGCCCCTTTTTATAGGTGCAGTCGAAACTTAAGACTCCAGAGATCGCATGAGCACTGAGTGTGAGCACTGAACCACGGCCAGAGTCTACTCCACCATCTGCACCTTGAAATTACAGCCACCGAATCAACAAACAGCACTCCCCTCATGCCAAATATCTTATTCCAGGTTTTCAAGGTGTTTATTAACATTCTTTAGGGATTCTCAACAGTTAAAACAAATTCCTACTGAAAAATAATCAGGTCTTCAAGTCTTGTGTTTTTAGATAGAATCTTAAGCAAAATGCGAAGTTTTACAATTTTAAATATGTTTTTGGAAGTTTAAAGAACAGCTTTTTAAATTTTTTTGTCTTTCTCTAAACACCAATTTGTCATTTAAAAAAAAGAATTGCTTTAGAAACCATTTTTCCAAAGAAGATGATCACAGCACAGTGAACCTTGAGACATTCTTGCTCTTTTAAATGTGTTCATCACCCCAAGAATAAATCTCAAAGACAGTTTGTATGACATAGCCATTGTAGTAATAATTAATGTAGAAGCACTAATGGAAGAACCCTCATATCTTTATTTTTCTTCATTTGGAATAAAAGTAAATCTAAACAGGAATGTTTTAGTCATTATTAGAAAGATAAATTCTAAAATGCAAGGCACTGTTTAATGATTATAAATATTAGTATAAAGCTACTTCTGATACAGAGGTGTTTGAATTTTCAAAACATAACCTTTGAAAAAATGAAGTTAAGTTAAAATATAGATTTCTATGCTTAATTCTACCAAAGAGAGTCTAAAAATTGTCGTAAAGATGGTGTCTGTGTGATTGTATAGATACCCTAAGTAAGACATGCCATTATGACAAAACTATCCTTTCATATTCTGAAGCTAAATTTACCAATACTCTTCATACATTTATTAATAGCCATTATTTAACTTTGAAATTTCTAGAAAATCTTCTCCACACTTTTAAATATAAAAATGTATTTATTTATACTCTGAAAACATAATTTAACTTATATTCATACACAGAGAGAGACTAAATAAATATAATAAAAATGTAAAGGAAGAACTTATTCTTTCCAACTCTGTCAGAAAATCAAAGTAAAAAGATAAGATGCAAGGCTCAAAAAATCAAATTTTTGTATATGCTTAATTAGTATTGCATTTGCATCAAAACAGTTTACATGGAAAATTGTCTATAAAATCCTGAGCAACATTATCTTCCTTTTTATCCCACAAACCATCTATAGAGATAGCTACACCAGGACACTTTAACTGGTTCTTTCTTGTGACAATAGAGTGGGCAAAGAGTTTCAGTTGTTAAAAGTCACACTTTTTTGGCCAGTATGAAAAATGAGGATAGATTGACCATTGATGGAAGAGACAATCAAACAACAAGAGTCCAGCAGATTTAGGCTCACTGATACTGGCAGTAGCACTGACAGTATAACCACAATAGTACTGAGGAGAAGGCAGGGACTGAAGAAAATTCCTCAGGAAAGTCATGGGATGTGTCATGTAATGGAAGGGTGATTGCAGAAAGGAAGATGATTGGCTGGGTGTAATCAGATGACCTTATTCAGAGANGTAGAAAATGAATGGGACAAAAAGAATATGGAAAGAGGAGAGGAATCATCATTTTATAGGGTTCAAAATCAAGTACTGTTCTCATTTCACAGAAAACAAAACATAGCNATACAACAGAGCATACTGTGATTACTATTTGCACTTTGGAACAGTGGATTCTTTTGATTTTTAATGTTAGAATAACTTTACTAATTCTTTGAGAATTTCATGCAATGGACTTTGATCATATTCACCCTCGACTTCTCCCAGTTCCCCCCTTTCTCCCTTCCTCCCACTCATCATTTGCTGTCTTTTTAAAAAGAGGACTGTCTCACAGCTGATGTGGTGGTTCTCTAGCTCTTACCATTTTCTGTTTCCTTCTCTGTGATATTCTTAACTATCTTAACTGTGAGTCTTAACTATAGGGATTGTGCATAAACATGGTTTGGGGGCNAGGGAGGCAGCATCCCACAATCAGTTGATTTCTACATTTGGGTCAGTTTTGGCTTTCTGTAATGATCTCTATCAATTACAAAAGGAAGTTTTTGATGAGGGATAGGAGCTACCCTTAGCAGTGCATATCAGGATAAGTATTTAGAAGGCAGTAGAAATTATATTGATTTAGGAACGTGACAATAGAAGGTTTACTGCCAAGTTCCATGTTCCCACCAGCCATGGATAGAGGGCTAAATTTACAGTGCCAGGTGTGAATTGCCTCCTATTGAGTGGGCTATGTCTCCAATTAGGTGCCCGTTGTTTTCCCCCAGGATTGAGGTGCTACTATGGTACTTTTCAGAATAACTTGTCATGCTGGTCATTGTTGTGGTAATGGCTTTCTTTCTTGCAGCTTTCTTGGCTCCTTCTGATACTATGGTAGGTACCAGGAATAATGTCTTGAATTGGTATAATGTTGGAGCATTCATAAAGAAAGGCGCATCATTTTAGCAGTGTAGATGCAAAGTGAATTAGTTTACTTTTGATTGCTGTGATTGAGAACATAAGTCAAAGCTACCTAGAGAAGAAAGGGTTTGTTTCATTTTACAGCTAACAATCCATCATGACGGGAAGTTAGGAACTCATAGCAAGAACCTGGACACAGAAATGAAGCAGAACCACAGAGGAATGTTACTTATGGTTTACTGAGCTTGCATTATTATACCACTCAGGGATATCCACCCACTACCCACAGTGGGTTGATTATTAATCAAGCGAAGGCCCCACAGAAACATCCACACATCAGTTTGATGGAGCCAGTTCCTCAATTGAGATCTCTCTCGCCAAATATGCCTGTTTCTGTTCAAGTTAATAAAAAACTAACCAGAACACCAAGTCTGTCAAAATGGAGGAGAAACATGGACATGTCTTTCTAAGTCCTTTTATAAAATCTTAGTAATGACGTTTGTTGGCTTTTAAAATATTTGCTTACTGTTTTTTTTTTAATTCATTCATGTGTATGAGGATGTGTGAGTTTATATAAATGAAAGACCCCAAGGGGTCCAGAAGGAAGAGTCTAATCACCCAGAACTGAGGTGAGAGCACGTTGTACGTCATCATGTGGGTGTTGGGAAGTGAATTCTAGTCCTCTGGAAGAGCCACAAGTGCTCTTAATTTCCGAGACATTTTTCCTGTCTCTTTTTGACATATTTGAAATTCAAATTGATTATGAATCATGAATCAGCTCTTTGTCAAAGAGCAAATTCAAGTTGCAGTCGAACAATAAGAAGGGAAAAATATGAAAGGCCACACAGTCATGTATCAGTGGTAAAGGTAAGAATAAAATTCAAATGCTTATANACTGTTAGATGGAAATGTGAATTTATCACTACTAGCCTTTTTCATTGGTGGATTCGAAACTACATTATGTTCTAAATGCAAACTATGGATTCACCACTAAATATGGCTCCAAAAAATATCAAAAATCCTTAGTAATCACAATACATTTTAACTGACTTTAAATCTCTGCATGCCTTTCTTAAAACAAAAATCTCTGTATCCCTGTATCCTATGCTACATGCATTTCTAACACTAAATGAGACAATTATGTATTTAGCAAATGGCAATATTTAGAGAAATGCAGGTCTTAGTTAATTAGTGTAGCCAAAGTTATTTTGACTATCTTGAACTTTATCAAAAACTTAAAAACAAATTATCAGTAATACAGAAAAAAGTTAACTCCATTTTCCTGTACTGATTATTGCACATCAATTCCATTTTTCTGAAACATTTTTAGGTTAACAAAGGTAATGCTGCAGAACATGGCATAGAACTCTATTAGACTAAGCATTTAGTGACCCATGTAACCATCTCAAAATTTCCTTAACAATTTTCTGTTAAAAAAATAGATAAATAATGCTTTGTGCATTAGCCTTTCAAAGGGGTTATGTGAGAGATAAAGCAAATTAGAATTGGAAAAATACNCAATATAATAGCTTCTGTGCGATTGTCAATGGAGGGCAGTCCTTACCTGTAGGGCAAGCTGGCTCTATCAATCAGAGTTCTTGAAATTATGAGAACTGTTCATTTCAGCGTGAACTTCAGCACTCTTTCAGATTTTAGCACTGACATTCCTTTCTCACAGTTATTTAGCTATAATTCTTGTTTTCAGTAATAAATAGACCCCCGGGACAAAAGGACTTCCTGGGCATTCAAACTAATTTTTAGTTAACCTATGTCATTGTGTGAGGGAGCCAATGTCGAAAGTGCTTTTTTGTGAATTTATTTTTCCAGAGCAGTCCAACATGGGATCAATTCAACAACTGCTTATTGAGTGAATTCTGTTAGAAGCACTGGATATAGGAGCATAGCAAAAAAATTTAAAAATTAAAAAATTAAAATAAATAAATAAACGATTAAAGCACTCATGTTTTGAAAATCCCTTTAGAGTTGTTGCTCGGGGAAGTCCAAAAGACTATTGCTGTTGCCCTTGGTTGTCTCCCAGAGGTTGAAGTTAAGTCCCTATTGATGAAGACATCATGTGCTTAGGACACAGTGCCTTGANGATCTGAGCTGATCTGAACTGAGAGCCTCCTCCTTGGAAACTAGCTTTTAAAGTTCCAAAAGCCTTCAAAGCACAGCAATGACTAGTATGCCATGATAACCATAAAGCTACAATAAGGCACTCATACTTTGGGTGAAAATCAACAACTTTCTAATTGGACTTATGGCTAAGTCATCAAGAGAGATACCATGTCAAATACTAGAAACCTATTCAACCACCTGAGTCTAGTGAGGTCATGGAATTTAAAAGGAAACCGTCACTTTACTAAAGCAGAATAATTCTTAATTGCGTTTACCTAGAGACAAAGATAAATTTCAGTGTTCATCAAAGAGAGTTGACTTTGAAACAAAAGAGGACCATTTTACACACAACCACTACTGGTGGAAATACAGAGAACAAGTCTCTGTGGGATGCCCAGGCACAATTGATCCATGTACAGCACAACTCCTGAATCTAAGGGTCAGGGAACATGGCAGAAGAAGGGAACACAAAGATTGTAAGAGCCAAAGGACTAGAAAAGCTGCTGTGAGATTGTGTATCCTAGAAATAGCAGAGAAGCTTCACCCATGATTCCTTACCAATGTGGTTGCCTAAATAAGAAGTGAACAAGTACAACACCAATAACAAAGAAGGGGGAAATCTTATGGGATTCCACCNACAGGCAAAGAAATAGAGGCAACTAAAGAGTGTTGAGAACTAGAGAAATAATCATCTCCATGGATGAACCCCTAATTGGTTATCTAGTACCTAGTGGTCAACTTTGAGATCATTTACCTACAGGTAACACTAGACAGGCTTAACAGGTTGTACTTATATATTTAGACATTACATGTATTTATACATTTAGGCATATATGTGCATATGTGCTTGCATTTGTATATGTGTATTGTATACTAAATAAAAAGAGGATATGAGATATTAAATGACTGTATATGGAAGGTGTTGAAAAGACAGGGAGGGGGAAATGATGCAATTTTATTTTACTTAAAAAATAAATACCATATTCATGCTCTAAAGGGGTGCTTTAAAGTTTAAGATAGGAAATCCCATTTGGAATAAAAAACAGTTTCTCTGTTAGAATGTCCTTGCCACTTAGCTGTCTATGTCTGCATCACATATTTAAGTTCTCATTCTAGATTCTCAGTCAAGGCCATTTCCTATTTCTTTATTCCTTCAACCATACAGGAAGCAAATAATGTCTTGTGTTTGGGGATAAAATTATAATAATACATTTTTTACTCAATAAGAAGTATAGCACAAAATAAACATGATGTGTGCAAGTTTCTTCAGGGTAAATTTTAGGATTAAATCCTGCAGAAAGAAAGGGAGCCAAAACTTGTCAGAGTGTAGCTCTGTGTACTCAAGTTTCATTGATGCCAAGAAGCTTGCCTACAAGGAACTCCGGAGCTCAGATGTCACTTTTAATTTGTCTACATTTGAAGTAGGCTATGGTCATTAGGCTCACGGGTATCAGGCATGGGAGCAAGCAGCAGAGAATAGGTTGTGCCTTTGGGGAAGTTTCCTATTCAGATGAAGTAATCCTTAAATGTGACTGACATCTGAGAGCTCTCTGCAGTTCATTCATGTCACCCAAAAAATTAAAAGAAATGAAACGTTACTGATTTGTTACTGTGACTATGTGATGCAGCACAACATCTCCCACTTGAAAGTCCAGCCAGAGAATGGTGTCATCCACAATAGCCAAGTCATCNAGTCTCAAATAATGTAATTGGAATCATCTCCCACAGGCGTGACTAGAAGCCCATCTTCCAGATGGTTGTATATTCTGCAGCATTGATAACACTTACCATTACAAATTCTAGGAGTAACCAAATGACCACCATGGCTTCATGTTGCCTTCCCTATGCTTCCTTGAAAAAAATCTGGTCCATATGTATGAAAACTGGCTGATGAAAGGATAAAATGCTATGAGAATGAAAGAAAGATAGATCCAGGATTACACAAGATGCAATGTATTGGTGATTTCCAGGCAGAAGTATTTGTTTGGCAGGAAATAAAAAAAAAAGATGAGTATGTTAAACTCAAAGCACATGGAGTGTATATGGACCTCAGTTTACTTTCTGTTGTTGGGATAAAAATACCCAGCAATTCAAGGGAGAATTATTTCAGTCCACAATTCAAGGCACTGTCTATCCTGATGGAAAAGTGAAGGCAGCAGCAGTTTGAAGTACTGGCCATATCACATCCACCAACAGAAACAAGGATGAATTCATCCTATAGCTTAACTCCTTTTTATCCACTTACACAGAATAGAAGCCAAGCCAGGGAATGGTGCCATCCATAGTAGCTAAGTCATCCCACCTCTGCCTTGCGTCCATGATGTCTCAGATACAGTATGTGCCAAACAATTGTGTTTAAATTGATCTGTCCTGAGAAAATTCTGGGAAAGGGCTGCTCTGTTGATATTTAGTAGGGGCTTACTGATGTATATTTACATGTGTTTCTGATTACGTTTTTCTGAACTCAAACAACCTTCCTTGGATAATCATTTTCTTTGTTACATTCATGTATAAAAGTACACTAAAACAAAAATAAGGTCATCTGCAACATTAGACTGCAGTTTGCCCCATTCTTTCAGGTCCTCAGATCCCAGGTTCAGCACATAAGATCTTCACAGGCTTGCTGATTAAACTGACAAAATGGTATAACTAAACTTGGTTAGGAACCATTGTGGGACTCAGCATAGAGATGAATGCTTTAATCTCAGCACTCAGGAGACGCAAGTAGGTACATCTCTGTAAGTTCAAGACAAGCCTGTTCTACATAGAGAGTATCAGGAAAGCTAGAGATATACAGAGAAATCCCATCTCATAAGAAAGAAAGAAACAAACATTGTGGGCATCAGGGACCAATTGACTATACTAAGAATATTTTAGTATGGGGTTTGGCATATAAGTCTGCATCTAAGGCCAAAAATAAAAAATGGAAGTTGATAAGCAGGATTGTTCTGTACAGCCAAAAATAGAAATATGTGAATGAGAAATATTAAAGATCTTTATTNGGCCTTTAATACTTGAGCCATATTGAAGAATAGGCATAAGGTCAATGGGTGACTATCACACAAAGAATTACTGATTAAGTAAGCAATAGCCTCAACAAAGCTATAAATGTGGAAATATTCCTGAACACTCAGAAGACAAAGTGCACTTTGCATTAGTCAATGCATAGAGAAAGTTTTATGGGAGATAAGTCAGTAATTACAAGTAGAGGTCACATCACAGTGATAATTATGAAGGATAGATTTATTGATTTCATTTTCTTTATATTTTTTGCCTTATTTTAATGGGAACCCTTTGTATTATGCTTACACCTTCCAATGAATTGATGTCATTTGACCTTGATGTATAAATCAGTAACTTGTATTTAATAAGAATAATGGTCATGAAACTGAAAGGCAATAAAAAATGGAGGGAAGAACATTCCAGAAACAGAACACAGTACTGTTTTAATTTTATATACATATGAAAAACAAGCATGCATTCAAACAGAATGTCCAGTTTGGGAATTAGAGAACGGTAGTGCCATTACTAGAAAACTAATATCAGAACCAAGTCCCAGATCTAATTTCCAGAGGTCACACTTTTACCTGAGGCTGTAACTGCTTCCACCTTGAATGTGACTCCACGGATTTCACAGGTGTGTTGATACAAGGCCAAGGTCAACTGTGCTCAGAGTTGGGATTCTAAACCACATTGCTCAAAACTTTCCCATTTCAACNTGTCTCTCTTACACATTAAGGTGTGCTCCTGCCCATGTCTNTCTTTTCTTTCTTTCTTTCTTTTGCTAATTTTCATTCATATTTAGGGCTCTCTACCTTCACAAGCTTTCCATTGTTCATTGATACTTGGAATCAATCCTGTCTTGGAAATATTATTTGGAAATAGATGATGTAAAACCTAAATTTAAAATCAAAAATAATCTTTGACTTTACCAAGGAAGAAAGAAAAGTTTAAAAGACTCAANTATATCTCAACTATATCCCTGATGATGCAGCCTCATTTTAAGTGATTCCTTTGATAAGTNTGTCCCCTGTGATTTTCCAGTGTGTTGTGGTCTTTTTTTTTTCCTTCTGGATCTTTTCATGTTTTCTTTGTAAGCTAACATCTTCTGATCCTTTACTGAATAGTTTTATTCCATTCAAACTTCCTATTTTATTGACTTTTGAGTTTTCTACTATACAAAAACTATACATACATGTATAGTAAAGTTTTATATATATATATATTAAAGTNNNATGTGTAAATGTAAGTACATTTAATAAATACATACATGTGTTACACTAAGGCTAGTGTTCCACAACAATCCACCACTTCCTTTGGCTCATACATTCTTTCTAACCCCTATTTCTTAATATTTCAGAGCCTTATCGCTATTCTTATTGATGTTCCATGTAAGAAACAAAAATTAATTAATTTTAAACAATGTTTTGGGTCATTATCAGTATATGTATATACATATATATATATTATAATTTTGTACAAAAGTTTTATATGTAAGGTAAAGTTGTATTTATATATATAAAATAAAGTTTTTCAAAGACTGAAGAAAGAACAACAACTTCTTATGAGCATATTTAAAAGAAAACATGTCAAAGAGATTGCTTTGCTGATAGCAACATACAATTTTCTTAACTACAAAACCACTGTGAACTGAATAAAAATTTTAATAGTTTAAGCCAGATAATCTGAGAGACCTTGGTACATGGCTCTAAGTGCAAATCTCTAATAGAACTTACAGATTTCAAGACTGTAGATCCATGATAGAAACACCATAGAGGACTTTGCATCNTTGCTTAACTCTCAGATTTTTATGGAATTTATACATGCATGTTTGTGCCTAGAATCTTCCACAAAAATTACAGGTAGTTGTAATTTCCCAGCACACATTGCTAATGGGTTTGAATGTGATGGGGAGGTTTACAATGAAGATCTGGTGAGTTACTGATAATTGATGAGACTATCACTGCAGCACTGATGACATGAAGCTACTGGCAAAGGAGAGAAAAGAATGCAAGGCAGCTATTGGGTCCTGCCTGAAATAAAATAAGATGAAAAGGTTCTTGCTATGAGGACAGTTTGTAATTTATTCACTCATCACATATAGACTCCTAGCAAGACTGCCCTAGCTGAGTTACATTTTTGCCTAAATAGCAAGTTTCCAACTTACTCTGTGCAATTCAAGCCTTAATATATAGAGTTTGTATTCTATGCAACTAGGTGGGAAGAGTCTACTGGCCAACATACAGTATGATGAGGGTCAAGAGAGAGTTTGTCTGTGTGTCAGGGATCTCTAGAGGAAAAGAACTGGTAGAATGAATATTTATCAAAACCAAATGTATTAGATTGGCTTACATGATATGGTTGAAGTTGTCCCACATTGACTATCTCTACTGAAATGATCAAGAATATATAGGAGCTCCATTCAGGGGCTATGTCTCTAAGAAGTCCCAACCTGTCACTGAATAACTAGGGGATTCTTGGAAAGCAAATTGCCTTCAGTCCACATTGGAAGACTAGAGTCTGGTTCTCATATAAACAAATAAAAGCTCTAATACACCAGCAAC
>LZPO01118024.1:0-21923 GCA_001675575.1 Neotoma lepida
GGATTTTTGAAAGTAAGAGATACGGGTGATGACTTCAAGCCAGATGAGATACAGGAGGACATGAGAGATAATGAGTTCAGATCTCCCAATGACACATGGTAAAAGTATGTCACAGTATATTTCTACTGATTTTTGAAATCACAAATGTGATTAAAAGCTATGTTCAAATTATTTTGCATTTAACATTTTGCAATTTTTCAAGTTTTTATGAGAAAAATCACTAGTGTGGGAGGGCAGTAGGTTGAACAAAAAGGACCTGTCAAATTTATTTTACATACAATGATAAATGTCTATGCATTTAAAATACAAGACTGCATTAGAAATTGAAACTTTTGAGTGTTTATTAATATTTTAATTCCTGATATAAGAGTGAAATGGAATGGTATTATATTTGTAACTAAATAGTTTAAGTGACTGGTGTTTGTACTATAAACTGGAAGTACCCACCAAATTTTCAAACAGAGTCATGAGAAGGAGCAGTTTGTTAAACCCTAGCAACTGTAAAACAAAACAAGACAAGTGTTTTCAGTATTAAAAAAATTATGTTACAAAACTTGGAACATATCTTACTGGTAGAGCATGTTCTGCCATGCACAAGGTCCTGGACTGAATCAGTAATGGGAGAAGAAGAGAAAGGGGAGACCACCACCAACAATAACAACGAAGTTAACTCTAGATCAATCTAAACAACATTAAAGAAATATAAACTCTAACAAGATAAAATATATCCAGTAATAAAGCAATTCCTTGGTCAAACAAACAAACAAAAACAAAAACTGAAAAACCATGTTTAAAGCTGGGCCTGGTGGCAGATGTGTAGTCCCACTTACTCAGGAGAATGAGGCTGGAGTTCACAAGCTGCAGTTTGTCTGTGTTACAGAACTTGTTCAAGGCCAGCTTAGGCAGGTTAGAGAAAACTGCCTCAAAAATAAAAAGGTTTTGAAAGAAGGCTGGATTATATCTCAGTGGTAGGTAAGCTGCTTNGTGTGTACAAGGTCCTAGTTTTAATCCCCAGCAGTAAAGCAAAAGAGGGAGAAAAATAAAACCAAGTACATAGCTATAGGGGGAAATTATTAAGGCAACTCCATGTAGTTAACAGAACGTTTATTTAGGGCAACTTAGAGCAAGTAAAGGGGTTGGTCACAGGGTCCAGGAGAGGTGAGGTGCAGTCCAGCGCTTTCTCTGGAGAACTCGGCTCGGTCTACAGTCCAGCATCCAGGATCCAGGAACCAAGAGGACCAGCATGAACAGATCTCCTGTCTTAAAGGCTCCTGTCTCCGCCCGCCCCAGGGGGAGGTCCTAGGTAGGCGTGGCAGTTACCAGAAGTCTCGGTAGGGGTTGTGCTTCCAGGTCAAAGCTGGAACTGCTGC
This sequence comes from Neotoma lepida, assembly GCA_001675575.1. NCBI lineage: Eukaryota > Metazoa > Chordata > Mammalia > Rodentia > Cricetidae > Neotoma > Neotoma lepida. The sequence continues at coordinate 1,371 of LZPO01118024.1, forward strand.
CCACTACACATAGCATCCATATTTCTGTATTTTATTAAATATAAGGCATAAAAACAGACAGGAACTTCAATAATAGGGAAAAATACTAGAAGAAGAACCAGATATCCCACAAATGTCAAATTTAACCATCAAAATTTCAAACAATTACTATGAAATCATTAAGGTTTTGAAGGAAAGAACTGACACAGTGATTACAAAAAAATATATATTATTGAAGCTCTGACAGAAACCTCCTTTTCCATTAATTGTTATGACATATATATTCCTAAATATGGCCTGTTTGGTTTGTATAATTTTATGTGTATGTATGTTTTCAGGACTGACCATTTGGTAGTAGATAATCAATTAGTGTGCTCTTCCTGGGAAAGACTATTTCTCCTACTCTCAGCATTCCTTAGTGCCTATAGATCTTGGTATAGGGTTGAGACCTCCTGTGCTTTTTCTTTTCCACTTTCTCATGTCTATTGATCTCATCCTTGTTCAGCTTACATTTAGGCAGTCATTTTGGTGGGATTTTGTGAGTGTAGCTTCTGATATTAGGAGGAGACACAGTTTCAGAGCAAACTCCCTGATCTTCTGGCCCTTGAAATCTTTCTGCCCCCCTCTTCTGCAATGTTTCCTGAGCCTTAGGCGCACCAGTGCTTTGTTGCTGTGTACATTGGGACTAGGTTCTACAATTCTGCATTTTGATTTGTTGTGGTTTTTCAGAAATTTAAACACTTGCCCTTAAACTCACAAGGAAGTGTAGTCTTCAGTCCACACCAAGGAAACTTATCTTTGCAAAAGATGAAGACCCCTATGAAACTTNTGAATTCATAAGAAGTGCTAGTCCTATATAACAATAATTATCATCATAATAGAAGATTAAGAAATGGACCAAGGACAGCCCAAGTGAAGACAGGGAAAAGATATCCATTAATAGAGCAAGAAAACAAGCCTTTGGAAGACACCAAACCAACCAATACCTTGACTGTTACTTCCAGGTACCAGAATAGTTGAACCATGATTAGTTTCATGCTAATCTGTCCATGAAATAGCAACTCTAGGCAAAATAATATACATGGCCAGAGATTATCTTTACCTAATGAATGAAATTANAGGCTTTGGAAGCCTGTATTCTAGAATTCTAGTGTTCAAGAATAGCTTAAGACAAAGAGAAAGGACCCCCACACAGGGCACATGATTTCTATTTTGACTCAAAATTGTATTTCAATACATAATTTAATGGAGTTGCTGAAGATGTGTTTCAACCTGAGGAAATATCAATAAGGTTTTCTGTTGGGTCTTCACCCTTAGTCTTCTTTGTTTTTATTTTCCTTTAAATAAAGTACATGACCTTGGAATAGGAAGACATTGAATATTTGAACATGAGTCCAAAGTATAGAAACTANATTATGTGGAAGAGAAGGAAGATGCTGCATAGCTCAGCACACGTCTCTGTGACAGTTGCTAATGCCCAGTGTGCCTCTTAGTTTCATGGAGAAATCAAAGAAGATTCAGTGGCTTCCCTTGTTTGCTGTTTTTGATCTTCAAAGGCCCTTTGAGTTGTGCATTATACAATGGAACATTCTCTTTGACATTTAAAACTTTGTTCTGTCAGTTGGTATTTTCTACCAACATATAAACACTATCTTAGTGAAGCACAATCAAAGAAAAGAAAATATTAAAAGAAAAATGGGATGGCAATCAAAGCATCAGAGCCTGGTTTTCAAAGAAAATCCTCATACAGAGAAAAACCTGGAAGGATTCTTCAACAACAAGATAATGGAAAGTCAAAATGAACCCCCAAAAGCAATGGGTTGAAAACAGATCTTCTGTCTTCTAAAGCCAGAGAGAAAGGCAGGGGAGGTGCTTTCATTTGATAGTAAAATTAGTGTTATACATTTGCCTAAGGAAAAACAGAAGTCTAAAGGCATAATTTGCCAGCTAATTGGACAGTTTTGTAAAATAAAGTCTAGAAAGTGAACTCTCCAAATCTTATATCTAAGATATCCCTGGTAATCAAAGCCAAACAAGAGTGTCATATGGTCTCTGGTTACTCTTTGTACCATTCTTAAAGTCTGTGTGCTTATTTCTTAACCAGAACCACATTTATGAAAAGAGAATGAAATGTTTTGGAAGCAAACGTTCTAGGCTGACTGCAGGACAGAAGAACCTGGGCCTTATGGCTAATCTCAAAACTCAGATCTTGCCAGCATGTTCCATACGTATTCATGTTTAAAAGAACTTGAAAGAATAAAAAGCAGAACATTCTCCTCTGGCTTCAATGATGTATTTTACTTTGTGCTGTTCTGCAACCACCCATAAAAGCCTTGTTGGAAGCAGGCAGCTCTACCAGTGGCCTTTGTATGGAGCACCACAAGCCTTCATCCAGTCCACTCTGAACAGGATCAGAGTGATTGCCTGCAAGTGGACACATGAAACAGACCGTCAGAGTTCTGAACCACCATTGTATTTCATGCTCAGTTATTTCTCTAGACTAGTCCTATTCCTAATTTATCTGTAATGAATCCATGAAAATACACAATATGCAATGGAAGAACAGTTTGATTTTTTGAGACTAAGACATGGAAGAGGAACTGTACTGTCACAATGCACTAGACAGCATCATCAACTCTGGAGAAAACAGCATTTTGAATTGGAAAAAGTTAAGAAAAGTACAACTTATTTATTTCCAAATTCATCAGTAGTTGGACTAAAGAGTAGGAAGAACAAAAATTTCCATTTCTATGGTGCTTTGATGTTTACAGATTGTTTCCATGATTCTTCTGTGGAAGAAGTAGTACATTCCCTATTCATAGATGATGAAACTATTTGCCTATGGTATTCATTTATTGGATATTTCTATGCTATTTCAAACTATATTAATAAGTATTTTATCAAATATAAGTTTTAAAATAGAGCTAGCTACTGGAGTACAATGAATACTCAAAATGTGTTCAAAACATGAATCCAAATAATATTTGTAGATAAAAATATGCCCCAAAGATATGAAAAATTATTTCCAAGAATGTAAAGTATCCCTTTCTAGGCATGTATATGTTATTAATTTTCTGTGTAATTTTTTCTCATAGACTATGAGAAATAAAAACTTACCTGTATTTCTTCCTAAACTGGCATAGAGCACAAGGCAATAGAGTCCTCCTAAGAAATTCTTTTCAAACACTGGTATAAAGAGGTGATGTGTCCTTGACACTGTTTCCTGGCTTGAACACTGCAGAATTCAAGAAAGTGAGGGGCTTGAGAAATGAAGTATAACTTTTTACTATAGTTAATTTTTGGCTGGGCTACACAAGTCCAGCAACATGGGAGATGTGAAAAGTAACAGAGATCTGGAAATCAAATTCACTTGTCCATTAATACCACAGTGAGTCACAGCCCAATTGCGGTACAGATTATCTCTAGGGAGAGAGAGAAAATAGAGTGTGCATTCTGAATTCCCTTTGGGTTCCTTGAAAAAGAAACCAAGAACATTGATATAGAAGATAGGAATTGCCAAAATGCAGCATTTGGGAATAGAAAAAAACATTTAAAACTATTGCTGAGGAGCAGAATTCAGTCCATTGTTGAGGTGCAAAATCAAGGTCACAAAATGAAAACTTTAACCTGATCTTTATTAACAAATATACAATACTTATAATTGAAATCAAACACCACAAGACATAAACAGTGTTTACAATAGAGCAATTTCCTTTTAATTTTGATTATCTTAAGGTTTCTGAAATTTGTGACAGCATACATATGGATATAATTTTTTTTTTTTTTGGTTTTTCTAGACAGGGTTTCTCTGTGTAGCTTTGTGCCTTTTCCTGGAACTCACTCGGTAGCCCAGGCTGGCCTCGAACTCACAGAGATCCGCCTGCCTCTGCCTCCCGAGTGCTGGGATTAAAGGCGTGCGCCACCACCGCCCGGCTGGATATAATTTTTGAAGTTGTTATGATTATGATTAGATAATTATGGATAGTTTGAGGAAGTGTGATGGATTTCACTGGGTTAGCTTTGACAGCATACTAGCTGTACTGTTTAGCATTTGTTCCGTGCTTCTTCAATAAATTCTGAGCTCATTGAGGGCAGAGATAGGACCGTGTACAAGTACTCAATTCTTTAATGCAGATGTATTTTATCAAACAATCAGCATAGTAACTCTCCATAATCATTTTCCAAAGTGTATTGATGAGAAAAAAGTTAAATACACATATATTAAGGTAATAGAAGCAGGCAACATGGGTGAATGAGTAAAGTGCTCGTCATGCAAGTCTGACAACCTGAGTTCGGTTTCCAAAATCTACATAAAATTGGAAGGAGAGAATCAGCTAGACAACGTCATCCTCTGACCTCCACACATATACCCAAGTGAGGCATGTACACACACAATAATAAAACAAAATAAATATTCTTAAAAGATATTAAATAAGCTGGCTAATGTCCCTAATTTAATGGACCATATCTCTCTGACTTTAAATCAAAACTGGTGTTAAATGTTGATGTCTAAAGAAAGAAAAGAGACAGGAAAAGCCATGAAGACAGAAAATGTTGAAATACAAAATTTAAATCAAGTAAGTAGGGTATAAAATGAAATATACATAATCAATTATCTCTAAAGTGTGTGTAGAAGATACATACATAATGAAATGCATGACCTCACTACTATATCCGTATGGCAGCTGAATTAATAGCAATTAAAAAAATGTAGAAGATATTAGAATATGCTTTTAAGTTAAAACCAGGCCATATCCAATTTGTGTCTCCTATAATATTTTATTAGACTTAATCCTCTGTCTTTTTTAATGACAGCCCCAGGTGGATTTTTCAAGAGACAGAAACACAGCTTTTCCTTTTGACACGCTCTTTCATTTGGCAGCAACATCCCAGGAGTACATGAATAAAATAACAATCAGAGCAGGCTTAGCAGCTGTGAAAGAATGGATAAATCACAAGGGAGAGGCCCTTTGCTGCAATACATCAGCAAAAATCATGAATATGAGTGCAGTCTTAGAACTTTAGTGCAGCATTTTTTAATAATTAAAAGTTATGCCATTAGTTATATCTCTGGAGCATTGTGCTGCTTGATTATTTTGATATCTTTAATTAAAGAGTATATATACCCATAGGTAAATGCTGGGGGGTATTCTGAGAAAGTAGGGCATGCTCACATTAACTGAGTGTTGACAAAGTCCTTGGTTTCTTCTCTGGGGCTAAAAAGGATTTATCAAGTCACTCAGCAATGTAGATCTGAATAAAAGCATTCCAACACGTGTTATCACCTAAAGCCAACTCTTGCTTAAGTGCACAGCTCTAATCTTGCACATAAATGTGATATATTGAGTTTGGATTGGAAAATCCAAGTTGCTCATCCATTGATTGTTTTTCTGCCATATGACTAAAGAAATCTGTTCCATTCAGAGAATAGAACTGATCTCCCCCAAGTCATGAATCATGTTAGTACTATAAGGAGACAGTAAATAATGGCAAGGATGCCATTTTGCAATGACTGTCAGAAAGTTTGTTGTGGTTGTCTCAAATATTATTAAGGACCAGCCTTAATAATCTTCTTCCCAGGGGCACAGAAGAGAGGCTACAAACCGCGAGAATTATTTTCAGGAAAAGAATTTAAGTACACCGAGCTCTTTTGTCCATCTACTTTACTCCTCTGGGATAAAATTCTATCTACACAGCTTCAGTTCTGTTCTCATGCCTAGCTCCTTTCTTGACTGATTTCTCTCTACATTTATCTGCTGTTCCCTCTAAGTTCTATCTTAATTCTCTCATCCTAGCTCTGCCCCATCTAGGTTTTCATCCATCTAGTTCTTTCCCATATGGCTCTTCCTCATCTTCCATCTCGTTCCTCTAGTACTCTCTTGCAGCCCTTCAATCTAGTTCTTCCCCATCTCAGTTCATTCCTCTCCAGCTCTTACCCATCTAGTTCTTCCATTATCTTTTCTCTTCTCCTTCCAGCCCTTCTCTCAAAATAAAACTGCCTTTTTATCCCTTTGACCCATATCTCTCCAAGCGATCTCTGCTCCTGCTGTTTCTGGTAAGTGTGCTTGGTTACTAGGCAACTTGGCTTGGCAACTTCCATCACACCTAGATGTACCTGTAAGTAGGAACTCTTCAGTTCTGAGTTAATTGTTAAGGGTGGATCTAAAACTAGAGATAAGACTTTGGGAAGCAGAAAGTTAAGCTTAATTAACACATCCACCAGGCCTTCTCCAACAGATAGTCTGGATGCTAGTTTGTTCTTAGAGAGTATAGAGGTATCCCTGATTAGATACTTTCATCCCTCCAGGGATGGTCCTGGCTGGATGCTGCTAATGACAATAATTACAGAATGGCCTGAAGTTAGGGATCCTGGCTGCATTACTGCTCAGAAGGTTATCTAAATATTCCTTTAGTAGAGGGGAAATTGTGCTCAAAGAATGATGGAAAAGCTACAACAGCACATGAGAAATTCATAGTAGGAAACAGCTAATAATCAAAAGCCAATATCATCAAGACTCCTTGAGCTTCAGCTTGACTTCTGGAAGGCTCTTGACTTCTTCTAGGTATTAGCTTGTCATAATCATCTGAAATCCTACTTCATATATTTTTGCAGCTTGCAGCATAGTGGTAGTGGTAATGTGCTATAGTTTAGGGTCATGCAGGACAGTTCCTACACTGCTACGGTCTCAGATCATATTGTTAGTAAGTAAAGTCTTCCACTGTAAAAAAAAAATCACTGAGTCTCATAATATAAATTTGCATAAAATGGTATGTTTTCCACCCATTTCATATTTTAGTCTTTCAACCTTTATTTCGAACTTCAAATTCATCATTCCCTCTATGTAACACAAAATAAAATGTTGAGAGAACTTGACCATTATCAGAGTCTAAAAGCTCTGGGAAAATGAGATGAACAAAGGCAATTTTCTTCTATATCCATTTGGGAGATAGCAATTAGGGTTAATTAAACTGATATTCAATATACTCTTCTGAGCTCAGAGTATAAATAAAGATGCATGGAGAGCTCTTGATCACAAGAAACTCATTGCCTTTGGGAAACCTGGATCCATAAATAAACATTATACTGCTGTGGGGCAGGTACACTGATGGTGACATGCATGTGTGTAAGACATCTGGGGGGGGTGAAAGAGCATCCTGCTTTGAGGTCTGGAATATGTATATGTGTTCAGTGAAAATAAAAGTGTGAGAGTAGAGTGGGACATGCCAGAAAGAAGGGGTAATGTGGANAAAACCAGTGGACTAAGGATATATGGTGGGGATTATGAAATGACTCTAAGTCCTGGGGTTATAAATGATAAAGAGTTAAGAGCTATGGTGCTACAACGCTGGGCAGAGAATAGATGTGGCTCCCAGAAAAGATTTGCCAAATGAGGCACAAATGGTCAAAGGGGACTAAAGTAACAGGAAAGGTTACATGGGGTAGAGGATGGGAGGGCTGGTTAAAGGAAAGAGTACAGGGAGGGCTAATTAATACCAAGGACATTGCAAAAGGAAGCCATATGGAATCCCAGTACTGGAGAAGCTGCCTAAAATATACACACACAAAAAAAGAGGAAGGAACTGTAAGAACAGGAGAATTATGTTAGGGGAAGAATAGCAAGTGGAGGTGGTGGGAACAGGTGGAGGTAACGAATCCAAATATAAACAACATAATGTGTGGATGAAAACATCATGATTAAATTCATAATTCAAACCTATGAGCCTATGGGGGCAATTCTTATCTAAAACACCATAGTATATACTAGCTAAAAATGATGATGATGATGATGATGATGATGATGATGATACCAAAGAGGAGAAAAAACTCACAAAGGAAGCAGAAAAGGATTAATTAGAGAACTGTTGAGAAAACAAGTAGACAATGATGCTATAATTGTAAAAAAAAAAAAAAAGAAAGAAAGAAAGAAAAGATTTGTTTTATTTTGTTTTGTTTTGTTGTTTGAGAAGTCAAGAGGGGATCCCCAGTAGAAAATGAAGTAGAGTCATCCAAGAAACCAATTACTAAAAGATGTTCAATTAGAACTCTAATTAGGAAATCAGTGAAGCCTTTGATAAAAGTGGTTTCATTTGAACAGTAACTGAAGAAGCTGAAATGCTGTGGATTATAGAGCAAACAAGGGGTGAGAAGGAGCCAGTGATGGGGAACATTCAGGGACAAGTATGCCAGACAAGAGAGCTATTGGGTGGCCTGAATAGAGGCCAAGAGAAGCAACCATGGAGAAAGAAAAAAATTAAACATAGGAGAAAAGGGAAATGTTTAAAAGGGCAATGTCCAAGGGAAGGTATGAGACAATGAAGTCTACAAGACAGAAGAGCTGAAATGGCCACCACACTTTGAAGCATGGTATTAGGAGCCATGAGCTCATATCATAAAGGTTAAGTATCATATCATCCAGTTAAGTAGACTGGAGCCTTAAAGCTTTGATTTCCTTCTTTCTTTTTTTNAATTTTTTTATTAAAAGATTTTCCACTCATTTTACATACCAACCACAGATCCCTCTCTTCTCCCTCCTCCTGCCCCCCAGCCCTCCCCCTCAACCTACCCCTTCACCCCATTCCCACCTCCTCCAAGACAAGGTCTCCCATGGAGAGTCCCTGGAGCCTGGCATACTCAGTTGAGGCAGGTCCAATACCTCCCTCCCTGTGCCATGGCTACACTGCCAGGTGTCCCACCATAGGCACTGGGCTCCAAAAAGCTGGCCCCTGCATCAGGGACAGATTCTGATCTCACTGCCTGGGGGCCCCCAAACAGTTCAAAGCTTTAATTTCTTAATGAAGATATGCCAGAAGTGAAAGGGTAAAGTTGATGTCATAGATGATTTTGGCTTGTTTGAGTTATTTATTCCTTATAGAGCAAGGTAATAGGCTGGCACTAAATTTGTGTTAACAGTTTCAAACAACATCTGTAAGATTAGCCTGTCTACTCACACAGATACACTTCATCCTAAGGGTCTGAATATGCAGCTTCTCTTGCTTAGAAAAAGCATTCATCAAGTCATATGATAAATGCGCCCTTCATAACTAGCTCTTCCTCAAGGCCTGGGTCACCTACAGGCATTGCCTGTACTGAACATTGTCACGCTGTCAGTGAGTCTTGTAATGAAGAACACCAGGTTTTCCCTCCTCAAGGGTACTGTTAGAAAGAACATCCTATTCTTGTTTAATTAACATTGATTTTCTTCAAACCGGCTATTACCCTCGGGTCTTAACTTTTTTTTGTAATTCCTTGAAATGGGGAAAATATTTCATTTGGTCTTATAAAAGGTACACTCCTTCTAATGCCTTTGACTAATTGAAGACTTCACTACTTGTTTATATTTCATTCATTTTGTGTTCAGATCAGAGCATTTTTTTTCTCATTGTCTGAAAATGCCAATGAGTGTAATCAAATCCATAACAAGGACAAGGATACAATATCACTCAAATCTGAATATTGGCAAACCAGTAAGTCCCATGTGTTATGTTTCACACATCCTGTGACTCTTAAAGGAAAGGTAACCAGAGTGACTGGCAAACATAAAAAACTCAAGTTGTTAACAGGCTATGTCATATCACTACAGGCCCACAACAGCAGGGGGTAGGGGTGCCTCAACTCTTTAACAGATTATAAATTTAAATTTCCAAAGAATATGTGCGGCATTGTTGGGTACTGATACTGCAACGGTGAGGATGTCCTCGTGTTCAACTCTGAGGCAAAACTGCTCTGGGTTCTGACACCAACCAGAAAATATGTCTGCAGAACCTGAAGATTTTGTCACCAACTGTACAGCCCCAAGTTCTCAAACTGGTAAATCCTGTACCTATTCTGTTGACAGAAAAATTCTTCTCCCTTTTTGTGGTTTCACTACTAAAGTACTTTGAATCATTTCAGGGATGTATAAACATATAAGCTGGACACTCAACTGGGCCACTGTGGCTCCAACTTAAGAGTTACTCCTGTCCAAGAGCACTCACTACCGGTGCATCTTCCTTATGTCATTGGAACTGCAGTCTCTCTGGCCCAAATACTGTCTTGCTGTGCTATGCCAGGCCACTCACTCTTGCTTGTTGACCTCTATTGATAGCTGTTTCCCTCTCTCTGACTCCATCTCTCTTGCTCCCACCAAGTCACGGAGAACTTCAAAGATTTTACTGAGCCCTAAGTAAATTAGTGTTAGCATTCTGGTTTTCTTCTCTCAAGAATCAAGATGGGGGAGGCTTTTCTTGCTCCCGGGCCATCTTGGCAGCTACTCTTAGTTGGTTGCCATCCCGAACCTAAGGCAGAAAGATGGTGGATGCAAAGAAAGAGAAAAAGTCTCTGAAGTTGATGGACTCGAGGCTCCAACTGGTTATGGAAAGTAAGAAGTACGTCCTGGGACACAGACTCCGCAGATGATCAGACACGGCAAAGAGAAATTGGTTATCCCCGCCAACAATTGCCCAGCTCGAGGAAATTTCAAATAGAATACTATACCATGTTGGCCAAAACTGGTGTCCATCACTCCAGTGGCAATAATAGTGAATTAGGAACAGCATGTGGAAAATCTACAGTGTTTGCACACTGGCTACCATTGACCCAGGTGATGCTGATATTATTAGAAACATGCCAGAACACACTGGTTAAAGGAAACCAGGAAAGTTCTTATTTAATAAAGCTTGGCCAGAGCATATTTTAAAAGAAAATAGTTAAGAGAGACAACGCATCAACTCAGCTGCTCTGTCCATTGTCTCTCCAGTCTTCACAAAGGCATGTGCTCCACATACTTCCTATTTAGATTAATATAAATAAATAAAAAAGAAATAAAGAAATAAAGAAATTTTAACAAAACAACAAAGAAGGTGTTTTTGTTTTTATTTGTTTTGTTTTGAAACAGGATCTCATGTATTCCAGTTGGTCCTGAATTCCTTTTCTAGTTCCTTTTTTAATTAAGGATGACCTTGAACTCATAACTGTTCTGATTCCACCATTCAAATGCTAAGATAACATGTAGCCAGAGGTTTTTTTCTGTCCTGCCTCATCCAGCAGCTGCTTGTAAATAATCACTCAAAGGCTTAATATTACACAAAAATGCTTGGCCTATTGTTCAGGCTCTTACAATTTAAATTAACCCATTTCTATTTATCTATATTTTGCCACGTGACCATTGCATTACTGGTCTGCTGGCATCTTGCTGTTTGGGTGGCTGTATGGTATCTAGTCTACCCTGACTCTGCCCTTCTTCTCCTTGTATCTCTGCTTGGATTTTCCCGCCTGGCTCTTATCCTGCCTTGCCATAGGCCAAAGCAGCTTTATTTATTTATTAACAAATGGGAGCAACACATATTCACAGCATAGAGAAAGATATCCCACATCAATAACAGGCCTGTGCCAACATACCCAGATATCAGTGCCGAGGATCCTACTCAGAGCAGCATACATGCTAAGCCTATATGCCACCAACTGAGCTTCATCTCCTGCCCTGGGTGATTTGCTAGTATCTGACATGTGACTTTGGGAATCAGCTTAAACCAAGATTTAAAACACCTTTTCCAGAATCTTACATGGTTCTCTTTCAAAGATGTAACTCCGTTCTTGTATTCTTTTCATACACATTTGAAGATTAAATTTAATTTTCTTCATGTATATGTTTTATGTGCATATTTGCATGCANGTGCCAAGAGAGGGCAAAGAGGGTGTCAGGCCCCGAAAAGCTGAAGTTACAGACAGTTGTGAGCTGCCCATTGTGGTGCTTGGACCAGAACTCCAGTTCTCTGCATGAGCCACAAATTAATGGCTGAGCTGTTTCTCTTGGGTTCTTTGTTGTGCTTTGCACAGTAATTCCAGGATTTCCCTCATGTCTGTGCAGTCCTAAGCTGTATCTCTCAATCTAAGAAGAATCTCATTCTCCTTGTTGCAAAGCAAATTCCTCTTATTTACTCTAACTGGATTTTTTTAAGTCATTTTTTTACAACTAATCAATAATCACAGTGGAACGAACTACTCTAGATTATTTAAGCCAATCAGAATCCACTCCTGAAATTATAAACTTGAACACCTTAACAGAGGAGGGAAGTCTCCAAAAAGTAGTAGGAGATGCTATACCAAAGATCCCAAGAACAATAAAAGGAAAACAACTGTATCTACTCACCACTAGGGGAAAAAAGTCAAATCCATTCCTAAGAGGAAGGGTTGNCTAACTCTAAGTACCATCTGACAGAGTCTGCATTTTATCCTGGCTACTAATTTTTGTTTCAGTTCAGATAAACATGCCAAAGTGGATGGGGAAAAGCCCAAGAGGCTTCAACCCAACAACAACAACAACAATAAATCTGTAGGTAACTGGGCAGAGCTGAGAGAGGGAGAGGTGGTATTTCCTATGAAATAACAACTGGTCTTCCTGTGCCAAATGGTCAACTGTTTTGGAATATTACATTTGTTTATGCTGCAATTGTTTAACGATGTAAAGATGTGTTGTTTTGCCTGCCTAAGGCACCTTAATAGTCCAATAAGAAGCTAAATGGCCAATAGCTAGGAAGTAGAAGGATAGGTGGAGCTGTCAGACAGAGAGAATAAATAGGAAGAGGAATCTAGACTCAAGAGAGGAAGAGAGGAGAGAGAATGAGGGAGAAAGAGAGGGAGAAGCCCAAGACAAGGCAGCCACCAGCCAGTCAGACATGGAGTAGGACATACAGAATGAAAGAAAGGTAAAAAGCCCAAGGCAAAACATAGATGAAGAGAAACAACTTTAATTAAGTTATAAGAGCTGGCAAGAAAACAGCCTAAGCTAAATCCAAGCATTCATAACTAATAATAATGCTCCGTGTCATGATTTGGGAGCTGCTTGCTGGTCCAGAAAAAAAGCCTGCTATGCTACAGTCAACTCTGAAAACATACATACATCATATGGACTGAACAGATTATATTTATGTGTATATATGTTGTATATATGTATTTGAAAATACATACATGCATGGAATAACAATTAGTGAACAAAGATGCCATCAATTTGAAAAAGAGTGGAGAGGGGTATGTGGGAGGGTTTGGATGGAGACAAGGGAAGGGAGACATGTTGTAATCAAATTATAATCTCCTCTTCTATTAAGGCTGGATGAGGCCATCTGCTAGNAGGAACGGGTCCCTAAATCAGGCAACACAGTCAGAGACAGCCCCTGCTCTCACTGTAGGAGTCTCACACAAAGACCAAGTAACACAACTGGGATAAAGGAGGAACTGGGAAGAGGGAAGGGAGAGGAAACTCTGACTGGGATATAAAAACAAAAAATAAATAAGCAAAATTATAATCTCAAAAATAAACAAAAAAGTTCTGATGAAACAGAAAAAAAAATTTTGACATTAAATTTATCTTTTGTATAGCCATCCCCACATCCATAGCTATGTGATTTAGTACATGGACAGTTAGGTTCTCATATCTCTGATATCACACTCTCCAGGGGCACTATTCCTGGCCTAGGAACAAGTAGAGTTCAGAAATCTGTTTGCANATGTGCTCTCTGACTGTCAGTATTGCAAAGCTCAAATTAACACTGCCAAAAAGACAGGGTACTGTACCGGAGCATAAGATAATGGTGGTCATTCTTCCCACTCTTGCTCTTTGCACCATAAAATGCTTCATCTAAGGAACAATTAGCCTAAGTAAATTGTAGTGTTATTTTCCTCTGGACATTCTGTCGATTACCTATCAAAATTCTAGATTAAATCTAAGGATTTTACATTGACATCTGAACATATTTGCTCACTTATGCTTATTCATCATTTATTTATTCACAAGCTTCGCTTGATAAAGGAGAGTGGATATTAATAAGCAAGTATGCATCTACCTTTAATTTACTAACAGTTATCACCAGACACTGTCCTTGGGAACTTAACAGCCAGTGGCATGTGTATGTTTCCAATTTATCAAACTATGTATCATTCAGAGCCTTCAGTTCATTCATGTAGATTTCAGCAAGTGCAAAATGGCATTGTGAAAAAAACTGGAGTCCTCAGAACACTTAGTTTGTGTGTTACTTTCTAAGGATAGAAATGGGTCATATTTTCTCATTTTTAGTTTTTTTTTTCCAGAAATGGTAATAATTAAATGTATTCCTCTGGGGGCTGGACAGATGGCTTAACAGTTAAGATTGTTTGTTGCTTTTCCAAAGGGCCCAAGTTCGGTTCCCAGCAAACACATCATGTGGCTCATGACTGACTGTAACACCAGCTCCAGGGGATCCAACACCCTATTCTGGACCCCACAGAAACCCTATAGTCCCTTCAAATGGGACTTGCTATCCTCAGTGTCAACAATGATACATTATGTTGATGGCAGACAGTTGATTTGCTTTAATTCAGTGGATGACAATGACCTCTGTGCTGTCATCTCTTCATCCATGACCCCAAGTTAACCATGAGGAAAGTCTCAGGACNTTTTGAAAAAGTTCTGAACAGTAGTATTCCAAAGCATTAAAGCATATCAAAAACAATTAAATGAGAGCTGTTGCAATCAAGAGGAGTCTAAGGAGACAGCAATGAAATGCAATATAGAGACTCACAGCCAGACATTATGCAGAGAGAGTCTAAACTGGAGGTCTCCATCAGGTCCCACCACCACCACCCTCCGGAGCTTGGGAGGGAAAGGAAAGATTGAAGGAGTCAGAGGGGATGGAGGACTCCAGGAGAACACGGCCCACAGAATCAACTAAGCAGGGCTCTTATGGACTCACAGAGACTGAAGCAGCCAACAGTGGGCCTTCATGGATCTACACCCAGTCCTCTGCATATATGTTATGACTTAGCTTGATGATTTTGTGGGCCTCCTAACAGTAGGAGTGCATGTCTCTCTGACTTTTGGCTGCTCTTGGGACTTTTCTTTCTTTTGGGTTGTTTTGTCCAGCCTTGATATGAGGAATTTTGTCATGTCTTACTGTATCCTGTTTTGTCATGTTTCATTGTTGTCTCTTGTAGGCCTTATCTTTTCTGAAGGGAAATGGGGTGAACAGATCTGGTGAAGAGGGAAGATGTCGGGAGCTGGTAGGAGTACAGGGAGAGGAAACTATGGTCAGGATGTATTGTATGAGAAAATAATCTATTTTCAATTTTTTAAAAATGTGTTTTTCCTAAAATATATCTTAATAAAATATCTGAAAATTTTAAAGGATTTGAAACAACTTCTCTGGAGTCAACTTCCTTCCCTACTTTTATATGTCTTCCTTTCTCCAAAATCACTTATTTTTATTATTGAGCTTTAGAAGACATAGGGTTAGGCAAAGAAATTGCAGAGAACCATGGAGTAAAGAGTATGCTGAGCTGACACATAAGAAAAGGTAGCATTGTCTATGAAGAAGGATCAAGTTTGTACAAAGACACAAACAGCTACCATACCATGTACTGTATACTATGAACGTGACCTATATTAACTTGCTAAATCTATAAATATATCAATGGTATCCCTGTGGNTGTTCATGTATGTGTAGGTGCATGTGTGTGTTCAGACACATGTTTATAACCAGTCTTACCTTATATCGCTAGCTCTCTAATAACAACATGGAGATTTTTATTAGTTATGCAAGCTTGACCTTAGCTTAGGCTTATTCTCAGCTAGCTCTTAAAATTTAAATTAACCCATTTATATTAATCTACACTCTGCCATGTGGCTCCTTACTTCTCCTCAATACTATACATCCTACTTCCTGCAAGACTGACTGGTGAATCTCCCACCTCAGATTATTTCNCAGAGTTCCTATCTCTGGCCAGAAGTCCTGCCTATCCTCTCCTGCCTACCTATTGGCTGTTCAGCTCTTTATTAAACCAACCAGAAGGTGCCTTAGGCAGGTGAAGCAAAACACAGACACATCTTTACATAGTGTACAAAAAGATTATCCCAATACATGTCCATTTGTATGTGCACGTTTGATGTCCAGAGGAAAGACAATCATGGACATAATTATTCAGGTGCTATCCATCTTGACTTTTGAGACAAGATCTCTCATGTGATCTTGAATTTCCCAATTCCACTAGACTAACTAGCCATATATCCCCAGAAATCTGACTATCTCTGCCTCCACAGTGAAGTACACCATAAGTGCACACCACCATTTAATAGTTTTTTAGATCTTTCCTTCCTAGGTTCTCATACTTATGTCACAGGCACTTTACCAACTGTGTTATATCTATTACCTATTAATGACTCATCATCATTTGCCAATGAGTCTTAGCTTATCATAATCCCAGAGCTAGCAAGTACTGGAGACAATTCTACATTTAATATCTCTTATTCTTTCCCTCTGTGCAAACTGTCTCCCAAGAAAGCAGTAGAATTATCATTTGCCTTGTGCAGCTTGACACTTCCATTTGTGTATAGCTGTCAAATACACAGTGCTTATGAAACCATCTCACTATGTTTCCTATTTTTATGGGTGATGAAGGTAAAAGGATGTGAAAGAAACAGCAAACTTGGGAGAAAGAACTACAATTAGTTAAGTAGTTACTATATCCCAAGGCACTTAATAGATGCATCTTCCTTCATAATTTTCATTTTTAATTGCCTTGGCGATGTCTTTATCTCTGTGTCATGAAGGGAAAAGTTCTTTTTTCTTGTCACTCTCCACAATATTCTATGATAGAGTATATTGCCTACCCTGATTTCTCTCTGCTTCATACTGCTTGTGCTGATGTGATTTTATACACTATCTTCATACACACCATAATTATCTATGTAATGATGGCCTATGCACTTAGCTTTCAGATCCCATCTAACTAAAACTCCATTAATAAAGAGATAATACATACTTTGTTCTCATCTGCCTAGCACAGTGCCTGATGTGATNTGCTTAAATAAATATTTTAAGTTTGTTAACTAATAAATGAATGTATAAATAATTGTTTTCCTTTCTGAAATCTGCCTATACTTTGCAGTGAAACACGCCCCTGTGCCTCTTACACACAGCTATGATTTTCAGTGAGTTTGTGAGTGTGGTGTGTACATGTGTGCCTGTTGGAGGCTTCTCGCATGCCTGTATACATGTGGAGGCCANAAATCAGAACTGGGTGTCTTCTATTGTTCCCCATCTTGGTTTTTAAGACAAAGTCTCTCACTGAATATGGAGCTTGCCATTTCAGCTGGACAGGGTAGACAGAAAGTCTGCCTCTGCCCTACCAGTGCTAGGGTTACAGGTGTTTGCTGCAGCACCCAGACTTTTTGTGGTGCTAGGGATCCAAACCCAGGTCCTCACGCTTGAACAGCAAGCACTTCATCTACTAAGCCATCTCCCCAAGCCTTAANGTTATTTTTTGCTCAACATTTCCTTAACTACACTCTAAGATTTATGAAAGAANAGTTTTATAATTTTCATTCTATGTACCCTCTATTTCTTATTCACACATTAGTAGCACCCATGTCACAGATGCCAATAATGACACCTTAGGTGAAAGAAAAGGTGCTTAAAGCNGAAGAAAGCTTGGCTATAGTTTTACATCTTCCCTTCCTGGGACTGTTTTTACATCAAAGACACATTATTGTAACAGATGCACAGAATGAATATTATCAAGAAATTTAATGCCTCACAAAGTGAAAAACCCATAGATAAATGATGCTGTCATGTCTTATATTTAATCAGATTGTAAATTGGCATTATGTTGTATTGTATTAGGGAATTATGTAAAAATAAAGTAAGTATACTTGGACTAGAGATGTGACTCAGAGGTTAAGAGCATTTGGCATTCCAGTAGAGGACCTTGGTTCAGTTCCCAGCACCAACGGGGCAGTTCACAACTGTCTGTGATTTCAGTAATTACAGTTCCAGGAGATCTCATGCCCTTTTTGAACCTCCTTGGGAATAAGCATGCATATGGTGCACATACATCCATGCAGGCAAATACTCACACACATAGAGTTAAATTAAACAATGCTTTAAAAAATAAGCAGTTTTTCCCTGTCTCAAAAAANCAAAAACAAGCAGTTTTAAAAATATAATTTAGCTATGCTCATCTCTGAAAGATATAAATTTATGAAATAATACATATCTTAGTTGGCTTTATTGTGGTAATAATTTCCTATTTGTATTTCATGATATTATGAACCTCAAATGTAATTAATAAAATTGATTTTAAAATAATAAAGGTTAAAAAGATAAACTTGAAAGAGTTTGAAAAATGTGGCTAAAACTCACCAAAATGACTTTTCATGAAGACATTACCATCACTAATGATAGTAAATTGAGCTTTAGAGATCAGAGGTCATTTTTCACTATTCCCAAATCACATTCTAGGAATGAGCTCCTCCTATTAGNCTAAACATGAACTTNTCTCTCTTTTAAGCTATTANTACCAGGGAATAGAAGTAAACAGAGTTCTCAAACTATTAAATATAAATGACTAAGAAATACTTTTTTATTGTTTTGTTTTGTTTTTCGAGAGAGGGTTTCTCAGAGTAGCCATGGATGTCCTGGAACTCACTAGGTAGACCAGCCTGGGCTTGAACTCAGAGATCTGCCTGCCTCTGTCTCCTAAGTGGACTGCTTTGACACTCTTGCCCAAGTGTGGTGGTTTGAAAGAAAATAGCCTCCAAAGGGAGTGTCACTGTTAGGAGGAACGACCTTGTTGGAGGCAGTGTGCCACTGTAGGGGTTGGCTTTGAGGTCTCTTTTGCTCAAGCTTCCCTCAGTGTGACAGTTAGTTAACTTCCTGTTGCCTGCAAGATGTAGGACTCTCAGCAATTTCTTCAGCACCACTTCTGCCTGCATGTCATGCTCCTCATCATGATAATAATTAAACTTTTTTGTAAGCGTTCTCATGATCATGGTGTCTCTTCACAGAAATAAAAACCCAAACGAAGACAGATGTTGGTACCAGGAGTGGGGTGTGATGGCCNGACCATGTGTTTGTTTAGAGGAATTTGAACTTGGGTACTTTGGGAAAGNAGTGGAATGCTTTAAGCACTGCTTAATGGGCCACACTAGTAGGAGCATGGAAGACAGGGGTGTTGAATGTGATTTGATGAACTGTAGGGAGCTACCTCAAGAGGTTTCTTCAGAGAAGAATTTAGTATGTTGCCTAGAGGTCATTCTTGTGATAGTTTGGTGAAGAAAGTGGCTGCTTTTTGCTTTTGTCTGAAAAGTTTACCAAAGCTGAAGTGAAAACTTTTGGATTAATTCCATTGGCAGAAGAAATCTCAAAACAGCCTAATATAGATGCTGTCATGTCATTTTTGGTGGTAACTCTAATGAATATTTATAATCAAAAAGAACAAAAGAAATCTTTGAGTTGGNTATGATGTTATACTCCTTTAGTCTGAGCACTTAGGAGGCAGAGACAGGCAGATCTCACCCAGCTAAGTTTCCAACTTGTGAAAAGGAATTTAATAAAAGCTTAGAGCTGGTGTGGTGATGCATGCCTTTAATCCCAGCACTGAGAAAGCACAGACTGGAAGATCTCTGAGTTTGAGGCCAGCCTGGTACATAGAGCAAGTCAAGAACACCAAGCTTAGGCAGTGAAAGTAGAAAACAGAACACCGGTGAAGATGTAATTGAACAAGGGGGCCATGTTCCAGCCCCAGCAAGCAACAGACCTTGGCGTCTTCGGCCATATGGTTCTGGCTTTAGAGTTAAGGATAGAAGAAATGGGGTGTGGAGAGTGCCTCTGCACCCAAGGAATGCAACTGGGACCAGGCATGTGTCAGGGACATCCCTGAATGGAGACCTAATAGTGAGGCCACTGTGTGAAGCTGTGAAGTTAAAGCCTAGATTGCCTTGGAGAATCCAAGATGTTAGAGATGCCAGCCATGAGATACCTGCTGAGGACTGCTGCTAACTGGGAGTGGAACCAGCCCAAGAGAACTAANTGTGTCGCAGTAAACAAAGCTGAACAGAGTTGGAGAGCTCAAGAGCACTTCGATGCAAAGTTTGGAGTTTGCTCAGCTGGGTTTCAGTCTTGCTGTGGTCCANTATTTGTACTTCCTTACTATGCTCACTTCCCTTTTGTGTTTTTGAATGATAATATATATCCTATGCCATTTTTATGTTGGAAGTATGTTATCTGCTTTTTGATTTTGATTTTTACAGGGGTNNTACAGTTAAGAGATTGCTATGTGTCTCAAATGAAAATTTGAAACAAGTTTGGGNTAGTTGAAGTTGGACTGAATGCATTTTTTTGCATTATGATATGGCCTTTGGGGGCCAGGGAATGGAATTCGGTGGTTTGAAAAAAAAAATGGCCTCCAAAGGGAGCAGCACTGTAAGGAGGTGTGCTCTTGTTAGAGGAAATGTGTCAATGTTGGGGAGGGCTTTGAGGTCTCTTCTGCTCAAGTTTTCTTCAGTGACAGTCAGTCACTTCCTGTTGTTTACAAGATGTAGGATTCTCAGCTATTTCTCCAATACTACTTCTGCCTGTACGCCATACTTCCCATCATGATAATAATGGACTGGACTTCTGAAACTGTAAGTAAGCCACCACAATAAATCATTTTTTATAAGAGTTGCCATGGTCATGGTATCCTTTCACAGCAATAAAAACCCTAACTAAGACACTAAATTGGAAAGGTTAAGGTAAGGAAAGAAAGAGGTGGGGAGGGAGAAAGGGAGGGACTGATGGAGGGAGGGA
>LZPO01118024.1:22418-32776 GCA_001675575.1 Neotoma lepida
GAAAGAAAGATGGATGACAAATGCTGGCTGGATGCAGGGGAGGAGGTGAACATTTATTGTCTGCAGGAGAGCAAACTGGGCAGCCAGTATGAAAACCAGTGTGGAGGTTCCTCAAAAAGCTAGAAATAGATCTTATGATCCAGCTTTACCAGTCTTGGGTTTATTTCCAAAGGATTGCATATCCTAGTCTAGAGATACCTGCTCATTCATGCTTTTTGCTACTCTATTCACAATAGTCAGGAAATGGAAACAGTCCAGATGCCCATCAACTGAGTGGATAGTGAACATGTGTTATATTTGTCCAATGGAATCTTATTCAGCTGTTTAGAACAATGAAGTNATGAAAATTGGAAGTAAATTAATAGAGTTGGAAATAACCATTCTGAGAAAAGTAATCTGGACCCAGAAAGACAAGCAAAGCATGTTCTCAGCCCTTTGTGAAACTGCACAAGAGATGTTTTCTTTCCAGTTTGTGAGGTCAGTGGGGGTGCTGTTTGTCCCTTCTCTGACATTTTTCCAGGACAAAAACATTCCACTGCCCATGTCTGTTTCTTCAGTACTTCTTTAAACTCTATGAACTGCACATTTTCTTCTCAATGAATTCCACTCATTCNGCTTTCGTTTTGTTTTGCTGTGTTTCTTTTGTAACCAAGAATCTTGACTTGTCCAGATTTTACTTCCCTGCTCCTCCTCCTTCTAACAATTTTTGTTTATGTCCATTTTGCTTAGAAAGGAAAAGAAGTATAGTTCTTAGTATATATATTTTCAGCAATTTCTAAATGCTTCTTGTTCTCCTAACGCTAAACTCTATAAAATAATGACCATATTGTTCAACAATAAATTTATAAGGTATTATTATTAAGAATATTTTAATGAGAAATAATTTTAAAAGGTTGCATACTTGCTGGGGAGGTGATAGACTTCCTGATGAAATTCAGATTCTCAGAGTGTCACTCTACTCAGCCTTTCCATTGATTTTTCTTCTTTCAAAGCACAGAAAGCATATTACCTTGCTTCTATTTGGGGGAAAAGCTTTTCAGTGACNACACACCCTCCTTGTTTCCTCTGCTTTGGGTTTGATTTTTTTATTTTTTGGCATAAATAACACTTAATGTTGCGTCTACCCTCACAGATGCAGTGAACACAGTAGCGGTTCTGGTTCCAGGGAGCTAAGGGTAGGGAAGGTGATGATATTTCAACATCTACGTTGTTAACATTAACATTATCATACAATTCACTGTTTATAGCACATTTTTAGTTAGCATAACTGAAGTTTTATGTCAAGGGAATTGTTAACCATTTTATGTTTCCTTTGGAGAAACATCAGCTAAAATCTGTTGATCACATTTCCAAATTACTTATAATTTTGGCACTGAAGTTTCAGGTTTCTCTATGTGTTTTGGAAATTAGCCCTTCTCCTTCCAAATAGCTTGAGTGTACCACCACCACCTTTCCCAAATAACCAAGTCCTGCAGCTGCTTCCTGAATGCTCACCTCCTCTGGTGTATCTGGTATTGCACACTTAATATTGAGGAAGATAGCAGCCTGTTCTT
This sequence comes from Neotoma lepida, assembly GCA_001675575.1. Classification (NCBI taxonomy): domain Eukaryota; kingdom Metazoa; phylum Chordata; class Mammalia; order Rodentia; family Cricetidae; genus Neotoma; species Neotoma lepida. Next base: position 23,972 of record LZPO01118024.1, read on the forward strand.
TTCGTTGCAACAGATGCGCTGAAATGACCAGGAGTCACAGAGAGTCTAATACTGCTGGGACACACTGCCACTAACACTAAGTCTTACTTAGTCTCACTATTGGCATTGTGCAAAGTCAAGTCCACAATAGCTGTGTCTTTATGAGAGCTGCTTCCTCACCCAGTTCTAGGCAACAGAGTTGAAAATGTCTGTTGAAGACACTTTAGATTAAGGGTGTTTTCTGCAATTGGGTTCCCATTGCTGGTTTAAGCTTTCCCATTGTCACCTGTAATTCCTGGTTTCACAGCCTTCCTACACATTAGTCTTAATTCTGCCTAATTGAACAATGTGCCTTACTTACAAATCTCAACATTAGGTAATATACATAGTAAATTTGGTATCAACGTAAATTATGTGAGCAGGGCTATGCACTTCCATCTGAAATTCCTTCTGTCACTCGGGATGATTCACAGTAAAGAAACTTATCCTAACATCNNAAAGAAAACTCTCAAGGTCTCCAGTATTGTTGCAAACAGCCTTCATTTTGGTCAATTTCTATTACAAATCATCACATTATTAAGCCATTTCAGGGGTCATAAACCTTTTTAAGCCCAGTAGAATCATTTATTTAAAGCATTTGTCAGTCATTCAAAAAAGATTTTTATCTTGATGCTAATTGTCTAGGATAGAATTAGAAAGCAAAGATTTATGGCTAGGGGCATGGCTCAGCAGGTAGAGNCACTTGTCTCCAAGTGTCATGACCTAATTTGATCTGTGAAATCCACATAGTAGAAAGAAAGAGCACTGATTCCCTCTGGTTGTCCTCTCATCTCTATGTCTGCTCTATCACACACACACACACACACACACACACTCACATACACGCACACACTACACCACACACACAAACCACACCACATACACACACACACACACACACCACATACATATACACATATACACCACACATAGACACACTACACACACACACAGCACACACACACAACACACACATACACACATACCTGATTAACAATTTCAGGTGAACTTGGTGACACAGGTTTCCACTAACAGTCTTAGAATTTTCATAAAGCAGTACCTTCAAAAATGATACATTTGATTTTGAGGGTTTCCAAAAAATATTTTTGGGCAGCCTTCCTGAATCTAAATTGTAACATAGGTCATTAATGATACATACTTGATGCAATGACATCAGAAATGAGAAAGAGGAGAAAAAAGTAGTAAAAGAAAAAGTGGGCAGACCACAAATAGAGTAAGGGAGCAGTTTACACAGGAGGCTAAAGTTTCCTNTGCCAGTTAGAGCCATTGTTGGAAGCGCTGTCCACCAAGCCAACATTTCTGGAATCTCTTCAGCTTGCCTACAGCATGTCTTTTTCAATTTAAGTCTTGTTTTGCATCAGGCCTGGGGCCTCTGGTATCTGGCTAATGACACAGTTATATGAGGTGAACAATCTGTTCCCCCTTCCCTGCCTTGTAATTTCTTTGCCTTTGCAACAACTCTAGGATCTGAGTTCCTACTTCTAAAACCATGCCATAGAAATGGACACTGAGGAATTCAAACAGGGAGGGAGTATTGAAGAACCTAAACTCGGCCTTGACATTGAAGGGGAAAATATAAATATATATTAGAATAACTTTGATTAGAAGGAAGAGAACATGCAGGGGGGAAAGTAGTCTAATTAATAAAAAGAAAAATAAGAGCTATTTTCTCCTATGAAAAGGTTCTGGAGTCAGGGCAGTTTCAATGTCTATATAAAAACTCAGCAGTGGGACCAGGACACATCCTCCTGGCAGTGTTCCCCTCTGCCACTCTTAGNTTACTGGAGTTCAACTTGGTTTTTCTCCTGGGGGTTTCAAGAACATCATCAGAGCCTCAGTAAACCATAGCAGTGTGAGGATTCTATTTTCATGAGTTTTCATATCTGGGAGTAAAGTATTTTCCAGGAACTATAGAACTACTAACTGTTTGGGACTCATACCCAGATCCTAAATGTTAGGGTTGCATCATGAGCATCGGAGACATCTTCAGCCTCAATAAGTAGTCCAGAATTCTGACAGCACAGCATATTAGGTGTGGGTGGGTGGTGGGTGGGCAATGAGTATAATCTGCCACACAAAGTAAGGCATATTGTGTTTCCAAAGGGCTTCCAATTCAGCACTCGTGTCATTTTGTATGGTTTTTTTGACAGTTCCTAAAGCACTTTTAAAATAAATTACCCCTTTTCATTTTCACATTACTTTGAAATATAGATTCTTCTGTTCAAATTTCTAGCCAGAAAAGTTAACTCCAGTAATAAAATACCCCAGTAATAGAGCTCAAATGAAAACTTTTTCAGTTTTGTAACCACAGTGAAGCACGAGTTTGGAACTCATTGACGTTGGTTAGAACTGGGTGACAGACAGAGACTCAGTGAAGGGGAACCAGTGGCTGCATATCATGATAGCAACCAAAATTTCCCTAATGATCAAGGAGGAAAGGAAGTGAGTAAACAAGAAACAATTAGCACTGCAAGAATGGCCATTTCTTGCATATGAGCTCACAGAGACCGAAGCAGCGAGCACAGGGCCTACATGGGTCTCCCCCAGGTCCTCTGCATGTATATTGTAGCTACTAGCTTAATANTTTTGTGGGACTCCTGACTGTGGGAACAAATGGGTCTTTGAGTCNTTAGCAAGCTCTTGGGACTTTTTCCTTCTGTTGATTTGTTGTGTCCAACTTCGATGTGATAGTTTTACTCCTTCTTATATTTTATTTTGTCATGTTTGGCTGTTATCTCTTGGGGGAAGCTATTCTTTTCTAATGACAGATGGCAGGGGAGTGGATCCAGAGAGGGGAAGAACTGGGAGGAATGCGGGGATGGGAGACTATGATCAGGATGTATTTATGAGAAGGTAATCTGATTTCAATAAAATAAAAAAAAAGAAAGAAATGACCATTTCTAACACAGGACCATGAAACAAGAACAGCTGAGAAGCTTGATTTCACAGGACTAATTAGGCACCTATTGTACAAAAGCAGAANCAAACACTAATCAGCAAGTGTTCTAACTGAAAGGAGAGTAGTAGTATGCTATGAGCTCATGGGGAATGATGAAAGACATGAAAAGACAGTGGTCAGCATCACATTTGACAGTGAAGGAAAACTGAGATCCATGAGTGCACTCACTAGAGGTGGTCATAAACCTCTCANCTATAAGAGGTAGACTGGAGTCTCAGAAGCATGGTGAAGGGAGGCTAGCGTGGTAGTGAAAGTATTTGGATAGGTAGGAATTGGTGAGCAGCAAGGCTGGAGGATGGTTTCTGAGGGCACATCCAAGCAAACCAAGGAGGCATAATGGAGGTAAGAGGTTCAGGAAGCCCAGATGGTATCACAGGTGGGTGCCACTGAGAACCAAGGAGCATATGGAGTAGCCATGGGAACAAGGATGGATGTGTGGTAAGAGGATAACTTATAAGGAAGAGGGAAATTCTCCTGTAGACAGACAAGAATTTGTAAGACAATAAGACAGTAGTTCTGCATACAGAAAAGTAGTAATCAAATCCATGGAAGATTCAATCAGCTAAAATCTTGTGTAGGAGATTAGAAGGCTAAAGAGGAAGCAACAGCTTCCTAACATGACTTGTGCTCAAGAGTGAAACGGTAGAAGCACAGAGCTTGGGAAGAAATGCATGTCTGATAAATAAAAAATGTTGAATCACNGTGTAGCTCTATTTCCCATTTTCTAAGGCTCTGTAATGTTTCCCTGCTTTACTTCACATCCCCACCAACAGTGTNTGAGTTCCCTTTTCTCTGCACCCACTGCAAGTTATTTTAGAGGCTTTTAAAGGAACTATTATCCAGCTAAGCAAAGAATGAAGTTCGCTTACTTTACCAGCAGCCTAGATGGAATTCAGGGATTTTACTATGTGAAATCATCTAGGAACAAAGACAAAACCANACATCCTCAATCATTTACAAAAGTTGATGACAATAAGATAGAAAGGAGAATAGTGGTTTGTAGAGACCAGGATAATCCAAGATGTAAGGATGGAGAAAGTCTAGAAGATTAATATCAAAATACAGCTCAAAGAGAGCAATCTGTTCTGGTGTTATATACCATTGTAAGGTAACTACANTCACAACCATGTACATTTCATTTGAAAACCAGACAAATCCAAGGTTTCTAATGGATAAAAATGATAAATGTTTGAGAAGTCAATATCAGTAACCCTGATTTCATCATTACACTGTTGTCATGTATTGAATTATACCTTACTCTTAAATATATAGAAATATTTATGTGAATTAATTTTATGACTTAAGTTGAAAAACTCCAGAAATTGATGACAGAGTATAAGTAGAGGGTTACAGAAATGTTAGNAGAATTTCTGAATGTTCTAGCCTGAAATAGTAGAGCAAATTGATGTCATTCAGAGAAATGAAAGTGGTTAGACAATTTGTTTGGAAGACTCAATAATGTTTGAGTCTGAGATATACTGAATCTGTGGGAATGATAAAAATTTTGTAAGATAGGTAAGATGCATATTGAGGTGATAGTACTAATGAAATAAAAATTGAAAAACCCTACATTGAAGCAATAGCAACTCTTATGTAGATGATTACAGCAGAAGATGGAATGATAGTGTGAAGGTAAGATGTATGCTCTAGAGAACTCTTCACTGGAATAAATAGGAACTCATCAGTAGAGTTTAAAACTCCAGTTACCTAAAAGAAAACAGTTTTAAAGAATTAACATAAGGCTAAGGAGGCTGTAGCTCAGCTGGTAGGCTGAGCCCTGGTAGAGGGCTTGCCTAGATCGCAGGAAGTTCTGGGGACAATCTGAAGCATCACATAAGCCAAGCTGGTGGTCCACACCTATACTCCAAGCACTCTGAAGGTGGTAGGTAGAAGCACCTGGAGCTCCATTGTGAGTTAGAAGCCAACTTTTGCTATAAGAGGCACTGAATGAAAGCAAACTACTACTGGGGAGGAGAAGGGAAGGAAAGAGAAGGACAGAGAGAAAAGAAGGGCTGGAAGGAGAAAGGGAGAACATTATAGAAATCAAAGCAGAAAGGGAATGGAAGAGGAGAGAGGGAGAGACAATGTAAGGCTTTAACACATTGAGAGGACAGTATGTGAAATGATCACCACATTTTCTGAAAGCTTTATAAAAAAGGTGAGTACAAAACTTTTTTATAATTTTAATTAAAATGTAATTACATCACTTCCCACCTTCCCCTTTCTCCCCCAACTCCTCCCATACCCCTCCTTCCCATCTCTCCCATGTCCCCCACCCTCGACCCCCTCGCAGAATCGGGGCCTCTTTTTCTTTTTAGCTCATCTTCAAATTGTTTTGATGCCTGTTTGCTTCTCTGAGGATAATCACTGTGCTCTGCCCTCCTTCCCACCTTCAAGCTGCTGTGCTTTCAAGGTGTCTGAAAGGGAACATTTTCTAAAATATCTCTGTATGTTTTATCTTCCTGTCTGTGTGTGTCATCATAAAATTTTGATTGTCGTGCTGAAATTCAGTGACCCAGACTCTGACTGAGTGTGGTAAAACTTCCATAAAAGGACACACACAACGATGCAAAAGGTCCTGACGGGGGCTGCTTGGGGGCATGAACTCAGCCCCAAGTCTACAACTTTGCGGGTGGAAGATAGGATCCATGGGGTGAGTGTTCTAGGGTGTGCAGTATCTACTCCTATTTTGTCCTGTTTGGGATTACTGCTTAATACAGTTCCCCGAGGGCACAGTCATTATATCAAATCAGCTCGGCTGTGAAGCTCTGGGGGAGTTACTTCACCTTCTCAGCATCCATCCATTTTCCAAGATGGTGTGGGGTAGGGTGGGATCAGTTAGGGGAGAGAGAGCCGCGTACCCTGGTGAACTGTGGTCTAAGGAGCCGGCTGTGCTGGCTCCCGTGGAGCAGTTTTGANGTTTTAGAGTCTGAACCACACTTCCTTGAACAAACACAGAAAATGTATCTTCTAAGGATATTCAAAAGATCCAGGCCNTCATCAATGGGCCTCAGTCAGCTCCTGTAATCCTCTGATCACCTCTTCTTCCCTGATATCCTGATGGTTCTCTCTCAAATCCCCTCAGGCAGGTGAATCAGGAAATAAACACTTGATTCTTTTACTTCCTGGTGGAGATAAGATGCATTTTTAGTCTATGGGTCATTTGGAGCAGATGAGAATGGGCAACAGGGAAAAAAAACAGTCCTTATATACTGTAAGCAAGTAAGGAGCAGACCTAAATTGAACAGCAATAGCACAAATGGCTGAGAGGCTCCTGCTGTAACAGCCTGGCTCAGGCCCTTAGTAGCTCTTCAGAGAGAAGACAGGGGCAGCATAAAGAATGAAGCAGCCATCTGTGGAAATGGAGCAAGCCCTGGTGATGCCCCTGGTTTCAACTCATGACTGCACAACTTGACAGAAAAGCCATTTAAGCATGCTGAGCCTCGTGTCTCATTTTATGTGGGAATCATAACTCATTCTCCTCGGAATGGCTGTGATAGTTAAAGGTTAAATGGCCAGTGCTGTCCAGGCAAATGTCACTTGTCCTTTCTCTGTTTCAGCTCTTCCTCTGTCCCCCACACCTTTTAATTTCAACAGAAAGCATCACTATTGTGATGAGAATATCACTATTGTACCACAGTATTTTATCCATCTTTCTTCTCCCTCTGCTTGAGGCAGTCCTTGATAATGGAAATGCATTCTGTTCTTACGGAACTATATTGACAGCCACACTATTTGNCAAGAACATTGATTAGTTGGAATGAACATTGGCCAGTGTGCCATAGTCTTATTCTCCAAGGCCTGTCTTTAAGAGTGTGAGTTGGGGAAGCCCTGCCATAAGTACATGCAGAGCCCTTGGAGGACAGTGATTATTGGAGTTTCTTACTTCCTTCAGTTAGGACTGAGTTACTCCTATTCATATCAAAGCTGTTATATCCTGGCCATCACATTCCCAATAACCATGTAAATCAACACATATCAAGATCTAGGGTCTACCCACAATTTAGCCAAAAACACATCTATTGAACCCTGATCTGACTCTTCTCTATCTTTCTAAACCCCCTCAAATCCTGTAAATCTATACTTCTAAGTGGATTTGCTTCTTGAATATTCTTATAAAAGATATATAACAAGAAAGAGTGGAGAGCTTCTGGAAAAGGACAAAGTCGTGGAAAGCAGACAAGGACTTATCTCTGCTATTTGGAAAGTGAAAGTAAGAGTTAATCCTATCTTTAGTGAATTCTTTTGACAAAATCGGGTTGATTGGACTTTATAACACAAATTCCTGTCTTGTACAATTGGGGTGTGCTCAGCAGAATAAGCCCCAAGACGATAACTTTATTTTGTCCACTCAAAATTTTTCTGTTAGTCTACACTCAGCAAAAATTTCATCAGAGAGGTCAAAGGCAGAAATAATGAAAGAATGGGATGCTTTGGCATTGCCTGACCTTCTAGGAAGCAGGGCAAATTCAGATTTGTGGTCACCTGAACAAATCCTTCAAGGACCTGCCCTCCAAGTGTTCTCTAGCTGGCTATACCGCAATAAGAGCTCAGTGCATAGGAAAGTAAAAATTGCTGCTGTGATGTGAGCAGCTGAAGGAGAATCGAAGCAGTGTTCTCCTCAGTAGCTAATAAAAGGCCATCTGGAAACACCCTTCAACTTCTGTGTTAAATTTTATTTTTTAATGCACCGGGGGTTGCACAGAAAATTAGGTTTTGTGGAAGCTAGCAAAGTGGCATATCTGTTGCCTTTCCTGGAGAGTTTGTCATTTATATTTATGACATTGTTTCAAAACTGACAAGGTGACTCAACTGGAATCCATTTGCAGAACTTGGGACACGCTGCTATAGATTCTATGAATTACAAGTCCACACCTTGGAAAGTGACTAAATAAATATCGTGTCTCAGGTCCAGTGTCCTCTAAGTACTCTCATAGACAATGCGAAGTGACAATTCTCCTTTCATTTCCCTCCCCACATTAACTGAGTTTAGAGCATTGTCTACCATGCAATTGCATAACCCACAGATGTGTTTCTCTCGCTAAAGGAAGCACAACCTAACATGCACTCAGTTGGCCCTGTCTGGGGTGCACATTTGTATAGAGCGGATTTAAGGAAAATACCAAAATAGTAAGAAAAAAGGAGGCTCTGAAGAACAAGTAGGTTTTTTTCCCAAATCCAAATGCTGGTAAGAGGCTGAATGACAACTACATCTTCTACCTGTCCAGTGGCTAGGTCACAANTAAATTGATTCAGTTTACAAAATTAACAGGAGGCCATGTCCCAGGTGGACCTTATGTTGCTTCTTGTCTTTGAGCTCTGCATTGAGAACTTGGGAAACTGAGGCAGGANGACTGCTAGATTAAAGTACACTTCAATAATGTAGTGAGTTACTTCTTTTAAAAGGGCTTAAAGAGAAAGTGAAACTTTGATCAAAGGAACAGAAAGAAAGGGCAATTCATTTTCACATTGGAATCAGAATCATACACATGACAGATAACATACCCATCAAAACCGAGAACTATGGTACTTCTCCCTCAGCTACACTCACGTGTTCATCTGCACACATCATATCCATCTGACACATGCTAAAATACACACATGTACATATGCACAAATGTGAGGGTTAAAACCTCTTGAATNATTTAATATGAGAATAAAAAACTTGACAGAAGAAAAATGTCTATAGAGATGTGTAGAAAGCATTTTTTAGAACATTGATTCCTGTCAACTGAGGTCCCCATAGAGTGCAAAAGTCATGTTCTCCATCTCTTAAGGAAGCATCTTTCTTCATACAACAGAAATTC